>KK502513.1:455519-474935 GCA_000688735.1 Glossina austeni
GAAAAGAAAAGAAAAGAAAAGAAAAGAAAAGAAAAGAAAAGAAAAGAAAAGAAAAGAAGAGAAGAGAGAAGGGAAGAAAAGAAAAGAGAAGGGAAGAAAGGAAAAAAGAAGGCAAGAAAAGAGAAGAAAGAAACGAAAAGAAGGGGTCATCAAACACCATTTCAACCCAGAAGTTCTTGTGCTCTTTGAGAAACCTCAAAAGTTCAATGTAAGTCGGAGCAAACTCTGTTTTAAAAGCGTACCTACCTAATATAAATCAAACTGGTTCTTGACCTTGGACCGTAGACTTACTTATGACGAGATTCACTATCTAAACGTAAAGATCATCGCATTTAAGAAGAAAACTGTTTCTGAAATCAACGTTTCCACCCATCGAGAGCAGTGAAGTTAAAACTCTTTATAATGCCGAAAGGACGAGCAAGGTTGTGTAAATAATGACATTTAAAGTGTTGTCGTCCTTCTACGAAACTAATTTGAACTTTTATGCAAATTGAAGAAATCTTCTATCCCTAAGTCAAATGTCATTACGAGCTATATGTTGACTTTAATGATTAATCTTGTGGTTAAATCATAAGGAAACTTGAGTAAGTGGTTATAGCAAGCATGAGCCCTTGTAAAAGTTTGGGAACTGTTCCTCTTGCTTTGAACTAATTGTAAACATAGAAATCCTATATTGGTTTATATATGAAAGCCTTACATAATCTGGATATGCATTAGTTTCTTTCTCTGATCTCTTACCACATTCGCAATACAATGCAATATGGAACCGCATATAACCGAGTAATCATGCTTAAAACACAAATGTCTATACATGTACATATTTATGTGTGTGTGTAGATAGTGTTTGTTTATGTCGATACATGGGTGGGCGTAAGGATTTACTTTTGTCTATTGTTTAGTCATTGTACTACAGCGTAAATGTGTGTTCATCTTCATTATTGTTCTCCGTACGTCTTTGTTATAGGACGCACCCTTGCGATTTCCTTTTTCTTTTTTGTTTACTTTACCAACGAAATATTGGAAATATGCAGAATTTATAAACTATTTTTTCAAATTCTTTTCGTTTTTTTTTGTTTTTTCTTTTTTTTGTTTTAAATTTTTTTTTTCCCATATCGCGGGTGCATCTCATTTATTTAACGAAGTGCTTTGCCATGAGCGTGGGCGTATATACTATGTGTTAGGTGCATACATGTGCACACACAACAAGTGAATGCATATTCACTCTTTCATTTCTATTTCCTCGCTCTATCTCTGTATGAGTATTAGTGTGTTTTCATGTTGATTATTATTTCTGTTTTTTTTTTTTTTTTTTGTTTATTGTATAACATCTGTGCTTGAGAATTTCATTTTTTTTTTATTTTTCTTATTTTTTTTTTATTTTTGTGGTTAAAAAGTTTTCCACGCATACACTTTACATTTATGAAATAATAATTATTATTCGACACAATACAAACAATTTTATGCTCAATAGAATCTCTTGTTTTTTGGGTTAAGTAGTTCTGCACGGACCATGTTTTTTGTAATTATTAAAATTGCAAAAAGCATACATACATACATACATACATACATACATATGCCTCATATGCATATGTGCATTTTTATGCACATCAACGATTCGCACAATTTAAACGTCCAATATGTCGGTAAGGTGCACCTATTAATAATGAGGTTACTTTTCAACCAAAAACATCAGTTCATAATTTTTTGTTCTATCAAAGGCCTTTCTCTGGCATTTTGAAACATCCCAGGTCATCTAATTTCTTCGTAGCTAGAAATATGATCTTCCTGTCCCTTCTTAGAAAACATAAAAGAGCAGGTGCCGTTATCACGCATCCAATGGTTAATTTTTCTGAAAACATTTGCACTCCATGCAAGGGTTTCCAAGACACTTGTTGCAGGGACGCCCATTTCCTGAAAGGCTCATCGCTTATTGCGGCAACAACAACTTTGATTTCTGCTCTTCACTATCACGGCATCTTTACGAAACCCAAAGGTAACTCTCCCCAACATTTCGACTTATTTATCACAGTAAGCTTGTGTTGGCGACAGCGATTGCCTAATCACCGAACTAAGGTGAGAGCTTGTGTTTAAATGTTAAATTTTAAGAGATAAAAAGAAACTATAAGAAAGAGTAGTGCATAGATGGCATGTCTATGAAGAGGTTCTACGTAAGCACTTTCTTCTATACTCAAAATTATTAAACGAATCTTTAAAATTTTATGTTGACAATATTCGGAAGATATAAATCTGAATTATAACCTCAAAGGGTTCGTAATGCGTGCATGAAAAAGAGCGTCTGTTGAGAGTTCTTCTCATAGTTTTATTTTGAAAAAAAAAACATTTGCTTTGGCTGACCCTCGGAATTAAGTCGCTAGTGACAAAGGACAAAATCCTTTGTTTAACGTTTACTCAGGAACAGGCGAAAATGTTATCACGTTAAAAAGTCCTTTATCTTAAAGATTTCCAATATTCCTAGCAAGCGAAGGTCTGCTTTAAAAAGACCTCGTTCACGTTTTCTTACTCTAAAAAAAGAAAGTATGTTAAGAGATTTTTTTGCCGCCCGTAAAGTTGGCTTCTAGAAGCCGGAACAGGCACATCATTCTCCATTATAATCTTCAATTTGTTCTAAAAATTTTAAAACGAGGAATTACCAAAACTTTGAACTCATATTTAGGGGATTTATAATTAGTTTGAGTGGAGTTGTTTCCTTTATTGGCTCTCTTCTTCGCCTGTAAATACCGCTTTATTAACTAGCACACCCAACTATGTAAATGCGTGTAAAGGATATATACGCACACTTAACAAGCAAGTCGTAGGTGCGTTTTCATATACATATACATATATGTGCATATAAATATACGTAAAAGTCAGTTTAAAAACCATAGAATAACTGCGAATGACTGGTGGCAATGCTCACTTCATGGAAGTTAAATATCAAGGTTTTCACAAGCAGTGAACAATTAAATAAATAAGATATTTAAAGAGGGAAGCGAATAAGAAAGCTGTCTGGGGAGAGGCGAGAGACACTCAGATCGTAAATAAATTCATAGCAAAATTTTAAATCCATATCAGCTCTTATTGTAATGTATACAATATTCTACGAGCTCGGTCTAGTCCTTTAAGTGCTCTGAACATATTTGCGACTACCGTTAGTTGGTTTAACATTAGAAAAAAAAAAGCTAATTTTATGCCACAACTGTATTAACATTCATTATTGATATTATATAGTAGTGGAAAGGACGGATGGACATACCTAGAGTGATTCAGAAGGTTAAGTTAGTTTTAAATTTATAAAGTTTAACACATCACTACTCCCTTCTACTACTGCTGTAACTATAATTAATCCTCAAAAATACTATGCCCGCACCTGCAAGAGATATCCCCTGAGAAAGAAAGATAAGAAATTTATATGTGGTTGTGATCGAATCTTTCATACCCATCACCGTTATTCTGCAAGAACTAAACAACTAAATTTTCCTACTCTATAACATTGGATGGGCGTGGCTGATTTTTTTCTATTTTTATAAAATAGTTGTGACAATTTTTACGGTGCATTTATTGCACTTTACGAGTAACGGGGAAAAGCCATAGAAAGTGAAAATATTCTTAGTACTGTGTAGGTGCGTCTTTTCACCTTTTGGAAATTTGTAGGCGCTATCTTCGTTTTCATGAACGGAAAAATCTTTAAGACAGATATTGCATAGTTGGGCAGACGGACAAGTGGAGAGACGAATTGACGGACGTGCTTTGGCGCATTCCGAATTTGACACTATTGACGAATGTATATACTTTTTGGAGTTTGTTTCTGGACGTTCTAAGGGTTTTGGGCAAAAAAGCGGAATTTTGATTTGCTATAAGGTATATATTGGGAAGGCCCGCCGGATTTTTTTGATTCCCGCACATCACCCGTAGAATTTACGTTTTAATTTTTATCGATTTATCTGCTGCAGTTTCTGAATAATAAAAAAAAATGGTGGGGCGCTCTCAGTTTACGTGGCTACGTAGGCACGTCCTTCGACCGGTCTGGCCTAGAACTTGCTATATTTTTATCAAAGTTGAAGCCGATGGCTTCATCCTTTTTAGAGCCAAGATAATGTTTACAACAGAGATTAGAAAGACGGACATCATGCCTTTATCGATTTAGAATACGATGCTGATCAAAAGTGTATATACACTCCAGTTCACGCCTCCTTCTGAGCGTTGCAAACGTTTTAACAAACTTAATACTGCGGTGATGGCTACAAAAGATGAAAAATTCTTGAATTTTACGGTATTCGTATTTTGCATCCCAATGCTTTGTATTTCAAATGAAAAGTTTTCAAGTTTAACTAAACAGAAAATTTCACTTTCGTAAGGACGAGCTATTATTGCCGAGACTATAAATCGTAATGCAAACTTGACTATTAATAAACAAAAAACTTACTTCTTATTCTTCCTGTCGAAAACTTTAAAATCATTTTTAAATTATTTGATTTTATATTTTAAAAATCACTTAAGCAGAATAAAAGTAAATTAAACACAAAAGTTTCTTTCTTCCACCACATTATGTACAAACGTAATTACGCTTTTGACAAACAATTGCGTAATCAAATCGATTATACGCAAGGCAGCAGAGCAGTCAAAACTGTTACAAACTTTGAGTTTAATAATAATTTAAGATAATGTTTAAGTGTAGGAAAAAGTCGGGAATTTTGCTTAAAGTTGATTTTTCCGCATGAGAACATTTAAAGAATTTTTTTTTTATTTTTATTTTTTTTTGAATAATCACTCAAGAGATGGTCTTTGTAGGCTGCAACATCGTCGCAGTCAAAAAGAAGTAAGGAATGGGACAAAGGAAGGAGGGGTTGCAGATTAATCGAAGTTAAACCTTTACCGACGTTAAGCTCTCACTATAGCTACGTCCAAGTGCAATCAAACTGCATTCAAGTTGAAACCACGAAAGCCGACTCATTCAACTCTCAGAACATTTCGTAGAAATGGATGCGAGGACAAGAGAAGATGCTTTTTTAATGTTCAAACTTTTATTTAGACTCTAAAAGTTGGCTTTTGTATGACAAATTTCAGCACATGGAGGTGAGCAAGTTTCGGCAGACAATAGATATCAAAACATTCTCTTCTCTTCATTTCTTCTCTCATCCGTTTTCCACTATCATGCGTTCTTAAGTAACGCACAAAACACGGTCTTATCTACAAACGAACAACAGAATTTTCTGCAAAAGGAAATAGTGACAGTAATTAGTACCAGTAAGAAAAAAATGTTGCACCTGACCCACTAGTCACTGGAACATTCGCTATCTTCAACACTAGATAAGTGCGATAACATACTTTCACAGCTTTAAGAACCGTTTAAAGAAATTTCATTTAAATCTTGTAATCAAATATCGGAGCAATATTTCTTTGCGAACGGCTCGCTTACACACAGACTGTCGCTCTCTCCTCTGTCATTACACCTATCACCGAAGACGAGGTATGTAATCATTCTGTCAAAACGTTTGCAATGTCCAGAAGGAAGTATCGGAGACCCCACAAAGTATATATACTCTTGATCGCCATCAAATTGTAAAATGACTCTCCGTCTGTGTGTCTGTCCGCCTGCATAATATCTGTTGCACACATTCTCCTGGCCGCAAAAATGAAGCTATCGACTTCAAATTTGGCAGAAACATTGGAAGTTCTTGCACGCAGGCTGGTATTGAAAATGGGACACACCCACATCATGGGCATCACGTAAACTGAGAACACCTTTGTTTTTTTTTTTTTCTTGCTCAAGACTCGTAAGCTATAGCAGATAAAAGTACAAAAATTTGAACGCATATTCTATGGACGCTGCTGCAACACTTGCAAAATATATAAAAAATGGACCACGCCTACTCAATATTATAGTGTATAAAAATTTAATTTTTTTTCAATACCTTTATAAGGCGCAGAAACAAGCTTCAAAAACCGCATGAAGTATGTGATCGGTTTCAAATTTGTTATGCATCTAAAGAGCTCCGTCTATTCGTCTGTTCATCTGTCTGTCTACGCAACTGCGTATCCGTAGTATCCGTGACAAGCATTGTCCCGTTAGCGAAAAGGAAGATATCGCTTACAGGTATAAGAACATAAATTTCTTATGGAAGAGAAGTCATGTACGAGCTGCCTGGCTGCGGAAACGCTGTGTTTCGAAAAAGTTACAAAAAAATTTGCTTTGCTTTAATATTTGTTAGAAACGTACTGCTCTCACTTTCCATAGCTAATAGTGCTAAATATAAACCTTGAAACAACACGAAGGTCTATAATAATGAAATTATTATTCGTCTTCCATTGCTAGTCACATACTTTACTTTACCCATCTTGCTTACAACACCGAAAAAGATCTCTTACAAGGTTTCTATATATATTGCCTTTTAAAGTGTCTGGCATCCAAGATGCGTCACAAAACATTATAAAATTTCTTTTCCTTCTTCGTTCTTTTATAGCGCACCCTTAAATTTTAAATGGCAATGCATGGGTTTTATTTGAAGCACTTTTAATGGATTTTCACTTAATGAAACCGTCCTCTTCTTCGGTCAATCAAACGATTTTAATGTTTACCCAGCATTTAACGTAGTTGCCGATATTCAAACTTTTAGCATAATTTTCATTTTCTTTTTTTTAACGACGACGACGACGGCGACGTCGACGACGACGACGATTTCCTCCTTCTTTCGAGCTATAAAATTTTCATACACGTGTTCATTGTTCTATGAGTTTGTCTGCGTTTATCTGTCTTGCAACTGTCGCATGTGTCAAATGAATTTCAACTAAGTGTGTATTGGTTTATGTATGCATTGCCCTTCTTCTCGTACTTTCCTTTCCTTTGTTTTTTTTTTTTTTGCTTCTCTTCTGCTTTATCCAAGGTTTTGATAAATTTTCCTTCGTCGCATTGATTTCTTTTCTCATCGTTGTCATCGTTTATCACAAAAAAAAAAAGAAAAAAAAAAAAACAATGTATAGACACTGACAGGTCATCGCTATAAATTCTTGCTACTCTTGCTTTTATTGGACTTTCATTAAAGCCAAATAAACAAATTGTATAAAAGTTTTTATTTGCACATTAAATGTGTCATATATATGCCAAAATATTGAAAAATAATTAATTATAGCGCTTGAGAAATAAAACGTAAAGCTCTTTACATGTAAATAATGCTTACGCATGTATCAATAATATCCCCACACACATACAGCCAGACACATTTACTTTTCTCCTATCACATTACACTCCACATATCATTTAAGGCAAATACAAAAATTGTTATTAAATATTTTCAATAAAATAAAAAAAAAAAAAACCAAAATTATTTCACAAACATATATATATATATATATATATATTATTAATTGGGTAGCATTTCAATGACCTACGTATCTTACCAAATAATCAGATTTAATAGCAAGCCTGACTAAACGCTTGAAAAAATAAAAAGTCATTATTTAAAGTTTCGGGTATTTAAACATAAAATAAAAACATAAAAAAAGAAAAAGAAAAATTACTTAATTAATTTGAAGCTAATATTTTTACAAGCAGTTGTGACATTCGCTTGTAACTAATTAAAGGCCTCGACGTGAATTACGCTTCGCCACTGTGATCACATATCCCTTTGACAAAATACATATTTTTTGCCTTTCGATCAATCCGTGTGGGCATTTTTCTCTAGGAAAGTGAAATGATTTCCTCCGAAACCACCGGCCTGAACATTGCCGTTAAATCCTTAAAAGGGGGGAAAACCAATGTAAAGTTGTCAGAAAATTATTAATAAAATAATTAATTTCGCCATTTAAAGAAATGATTACGTTCTCGAGCAAGCAAAGTATGAAACATACAGAGTTGCCATATTAGCTGCACTTCATGGAGAAATAAACTCATAGACTTCAATGTAAATTCAACTAATGTGCCACTCATTATAGAATAGGATCATAACTTATACTGTGTTTGCAAAGAAAATGATCAAAAACTCACTCAGAAATTAGTGAAATCCGATCTATGTAAGCAGACTATGTAATGCACAGTGTGCATTAATAATTCATAATGCAGACACAATGCAGTTCTTTTGAAATTAATTAAAATTTGTTATGACTGCAAATGACTTTTCGGATTCATTTCCCCACTTATTTATTCGACAAGGCCCAAGCCTTACAAATTCAAGCGTAATTGTAATGGATGAACAAATATTACATAAATAGGGGATCCATAAATAATATCATTATCACTAAGACAGTTATAATTAATGTGTTTGCATCCAGTGGAGAATCTAGTAGAGAAGCTTACAGAAAACACCGATGATAACCGGAGTTAACTAATTAGAATCAAAAGCTCACAGCGATCGAGAATATGATAGGTGTACAAATAAATCCGTTCCGTGATCAATCTCTCAGAAAATACCCCCTATTTGTATAACACGGTGATTGTCAGGAAGAGGTGAGGAAAGAAATAGAAATAGCGAGGTGGTTGCCGCCCTAGCCTAGCGAATCTGTGCCCAATCGAATAGTGTTACATCTTTATCGTTACTTTAACTTGATTCAAAATATTTTTGTTACAAAGCTTAATAACAATCGATATATGCACAATCATTAGCTATGGTCTCTTGCCATATATCGGGTAGCTTATGGATGACCACACGATAGAAAATGGCCTGTTTGGCGGCGAAGTAGCCATCGATCTATCTTCGCACATATTCAACTTCCTAAGCCCACGAGCCCAACCAGAAAATAGGTTACAGTCGCCTGTCAGACGGACGTACGCGAAGTTCATCGTCTTCACGAGAAAAGGGAGAAACGTATATAGCCAAAATAAAACCTTTATCCAGCTGAAATCCTCTTTTGTCGTTCACCCTCAAATATTTGGCCTTTAATCGCAAGATACTTTCTCATAGAACAACAAATCATTTCGACGCTATCGAAAAGTCCAAGACTATGTTCTTCTACTCTGTGATCTTTTCTTACATGATTTCCAATAGCATTTCGTTCGAATTCGCCCTACGACACGTAATGAGCATATGAAGTCACACTCCAAAGGTAATTTATAGTTCTGATCTCTATCGCTGGTAAAAAACAAAGAAAAAAGAAATTCGGTCTCTAAGAGGGTTTACTTAGATTACAATAAAACAGATTATTTTCACTAGCAAACCTGTGTAAGTAAAGTTCAAAGTTAATGTCGTGGCCGCCTAACGACGGATTTTATAAAAATCAACTTTGCATTGTTCGTTGGAAAATCATTTCTCTACATTTTTTGCACGTATATGCATATAGTCGCCTTGACAAAAGGGATTGCGTTTTTGTCCCTATATGCGTAATGAAAAACAATTTTGCTTCAATTATTTGAAAAGTGAAGGCCGAAATCAAACTGAATCTTTATCTATTACCTCGTATCGGAACCGATTTACCTATTTCTGTGTCGCGCTCCTATAACCATGATTATTGTTTCTAGAGTTTGTCTAAAAAAAGCAAGTAAAAAGTGTTTTGTGGGCCCCACCATCACCATAAAATATTCTACATCGCCGTCCAGTTTGTTCACATAACGACTTTTCAAAATAGGACCTTGTATTGGAAGTGATCGAAACATTGATCCGATCCAAGCCATTTTCAATAGCGTTCGTTCTTCGTCCAAAACACTTTTCAAAATATCGCAAAAATTGTGTCCTGTAGATTGAACACTAAAAAACAAGACAGACAGAGGGACAGACAAGCTTAGATCGGTGCGAAGGTGATTTTGAATCGGTCAATATAATAGAAGGCAAGTCTATCTCCCCTAAAAAACAAGATAGATAGAGGGACAGACAAGCTTAGATCGGTGCGAAGGGGATTTTGAATCGATCAATATAATAGAAGACAAGTCTATCTCCCCTAAAAAACAAGACAGACAGAGGGACAGACAAGCTTAGATCTGTGCGCAGGTGATTTTGAATCGATCAGTATAATAGAAGGCAAGTCTATCTCAAGTCCATTTAGGTGTTGCATGCCTCCGCACAAACTTAATATACTCTTGTGCCAGCAGTAAAATCTTCCTTTTCGCCCATGAGCACATCCAAATGCGAAGGCACCCATTATTAGCAATAATCAGAATACTTTAAATACAATCCTGAACATCATCCTTTTTAGCCATTTCTACACTCTTTTATTACTGGTTTTATTTCATTATGTGTTAGGATTTAACAGCCATCAGGATATGTGTGGATTAAAAATACTATTCTTCGAGTATGTTATGCTAAGCATATGCATATAATTACGTTTTGAATATTTTGTGTGGTAGCAAAAGGCTACATAGAGTTGGCGGACTATTTGGATATGTACTGTGTATTGCAATTAATGTTATAGTATATAAGTTAAACATTTAAATGCTTCCGCTCACATAATGTTTAACGTTTACACTGACTGGTTTCATGTTTCTCAAATGTAATATCTTTTCTATCTTTTCGAAAATGTTAATTAAAAAGAGAAGAAGAAGAACAAGTTAGCTTCGTTATGTACAGAATCCTTTCCTGTTCTACACTTGAACGAAACTTAAGAAGTTATGGCATATAGTTTGAGTTCGTCTCTAATCCTAGAGGAATGCGAAATTCCTTTATTAAATTTATTACAGAAAAGGGTAATGAAACCGTTTATGGTCTGGGTGATGGGCGAAAGTAGAAGCGACTGGTTGCTTGCTATGAGTTGCGAGCCGCCTTCCTTACTGTGGCATATGAAACAACAAAACTAATAATCGCTTTTAACGAGCGGTATGAAAAAGGAAAAAAAGAAAAAAAGAAAAAAAAATTAATTATTATTCAAGAGTATTATTTGCACATAATTAATTTATTGAAAAGAACCATGAAATGCAAGTGCAACACAACTCAACGGAAAGTTCAACGACTCAAACGCAATAATTTTAATTAAGTTGCAATTAAAATATACTGCAAAAAAAAAAAAAGTTAATTTAACACTATTCAATATTTTATTCAATTATTAAATAGTTTTTGTTTGCTTTCATTTTTTCCTGTCTATTTTTTTTTTTTTTTTTTTTTTTTTTTTTCATTAGTTACATTTGCTGATAGTTTAGCATTTATATGAATCAATGTGTGCAAAACTGTTATTAAATTTTTTTCTAAGACAAAAAAGGAATTGTTATGTTTTATTATTCACTAAAATCAATTAAACTATTATAATAGTTATAAATTTTTTATTTCAAATCATCTTCGGGCCTATGTTGGTTAAATGTTTGTAACGCCTAGAAATATGCACCGGAAATCCTATAAAATGTAAACAATCTGTTCAAGTATATGCCTATAAGGAATCCCTATAGACTGAATAATAAAATCAAATTTGGCCATTTGGTCTCTTGTCCATCCATCCATCTCCCTGGTGGAGCCTAAAAATTGAAAAACTTTGTCTGAAGCAAAAAAAAAGAAATTGATCCTAAGCCCTTCTTTCTCTGCGTTGGTTCCATTTGATAGGCAGAAACTTATATTTATCCTGGCGTGGCCTTGGTAATCAATCTAAAATTTTATACTTTGCTAGCCATGAGTTTGTGCAGTTGGTCTTTGAAGAGGTTATAGGTAGAAATTTTTAAATGCAACATCATACACTAACACGGCTGCGAACAGATCGGGGAATAGAATCTTTTGCTTACGCACTGTGGCATTACTTATAAGATTCCCTCCGGCTTTAGAGAATCAAAATCACAATTAAAGAGAACACTATTTGTCACTGGAATGTGAAATCGCAGACCTGTCTTTGCCACATGCCACAAAGAAATACAAATAGCATTAGGTTTTAAAATATTCGCTTTGAACTGAATATGATTTTTTTCTTGTTTTTATTAATTTTTTCTTCGTATTCGCACAACTTTATTATAATCGCGTGGTAAACGTATTAAAAGTAAACTGATGTGTAAAAAATATCTATGGAGGAAACAAATTTAATCAATTGTTAATACTTAATGATATACATACATATATATAATTATTTGTCCTATAACGTTAAGGCGAACTGATCGAAATAAAATCGATTTGAAAGGCTTGAGAATGAATTAATTTTATCAAAAGAGTAACTTCACCACATTCAAATTAAAATGTGAGAATACAACAGAATTCGTTTATGCAATTTGCGAAAATTCCCAAGAGTTTATTTAGTCGCAGACATAAGGCAGCGTATGGGTATGAGAATATCCTTTGAAAAAGTCTATCATAGAATAATACGAATAGAATTGAATCGGTTTGGTTTCTCACGCTAATCGATATCGTATATGCAATGAAAACTATGATGTTTTTTTTTATTATTATTGCCGCATTTACAAATTTTTTTTTTTTTTTGTTTATTTTTAGATAACCAACCGTATAGGGAGGAAAGAGCGAATTTGTGTACGTTTAAATTAAACATGAGAGCAATGAAATGTCGGGAAAGACGTCAACAGGTTCATTGTTCCTAAGAAAGGTAGCGCCTTTAAGCAACACTTCCAGTGGAAATACGTACAGATTAATGAAATAACCAAAAATGACCCAATAAGTAAAGTCCTTTATTCGATCGATTACATATACTCGGCGAGCGTAAAATTCGAAGACGCTCCTTTGCCTATCATTCAATCTTTTTGAATTATGTTATAGCGACGAAAATTTCGACCTAAGTCTCATATTTTTGCCACCAACCAATTTTTAGTCGAAGAACACAAATGCAAGGGACAAACCGCTTTTGGTGTAAAGACTGTCTGCGCGCACGTAATTTTTGAAATAAAACTTTAAAAAGATCCGATTAAAAACTCAATATAATATAAGATGGGATTACTTGAATGATTAGCTTAGGACAAGGTGGAAGAAATGTAGTTTTTAGGCTGACAATAGATACTTCTCTAAAAGAACTACTCCATAAGCTTCTTAGTATGTTGTAATAGCTAGAGTTCATTGCAGTAAATTTTCTGAAATTGTAAAATGACTTAAAATGGGCAGAGAAATTATTGAATGATTACGTATTACAAGATATTCAAAATAAATTTTTCTATTAACTTGAATTTCTTTTGCTTGGTTAAAAGCTATTTTTATATAGATTGATCAGGTGTGCATTAGAATATCTGGCTTCTAATTATATCTTAATCCTAACCAATTAAACGCTCCCTAACAAAGCTCTCTTAAGGGAAATGGTGGGGGTGTCTGCCACTTAAATTCATATCTATGTTCACACTCTTCCTTCTTTGTCGGTCCGTGAAACTAGAACTATGAATGGTGGTTGGGAAGTACCGTCTTCTTGGCAATCAGTGCAGAGTAATGCAGTTGCACCGTTTACTTCATTTGTATTTAAAAAGCAAACAGTAAAAGGGCGCTGTTGCAAACTTCACAGATAGTTGTCCAATGACTAACACAATGCTTTGCGGCAGCGGGTTAAGAATTGGACAAGGCGTGTTGATTCAACTTTGAATGCTTTGCTCTACCTGGAAAAGGAGGCGATTGTCCTTTCCTGCATTTTCATCGCTGTAGAAAACTTCACAAAGAAAGAAGGAAAGAAGCTCAAGAGGCTCCAACTTGAAGGCAACACAAACTTTCGACGTTCAATGTTTTGAACGTTTAAATTGATCAGCAAAGATGCCAAATATCGTCGCTTTCATGTTTGGCAGCAATTTTTATGTGCGAAGAGTTATTCGAATGAGTAGAAATTACTTCAACCAAGACGGGTTTTTATTTTATGAAAATTTGCCTTCAGTTTCCTATCGGCCAGCAAGCAGGTGAATGGAAGACATTTTATCAGTAAAAATTACTCCCGTGCTAGTTTTAATATTTGCTCCACATAAATGGCCGCTTTTGAAGAATGAAAGAATCGAATTTTTGACTGCTTGCACTGATTTATTTCTTTTAATAATTAAATTACTATTAAAATTATATAAGCGAACGGCAGTAACAGGTTTGAGTTTTTTAAAAAATGAAGTACTATTACTAACCGCACAAAGGTGTAAGTAATTGTACAAGAGTGCACAGGTATCGAAGATTTGACACAATCAAGGGAAGCGGAAGGTTTGTAATGATGGAGGAATCGAGTTCTTTGAATTATAAAAGAGTAGGCAAGAATCGATAGCCATGAAGAGGAGGAGGTCCATGCAGAGAAAATACTTGTGTGAACATAATGTGGATGAATAAGTTCGATGTGTCCTGAAGGTAATATAATTACCTTGGAAATGTGATGTCGGTGAACCGTAAATAATAGCTAATGGGAAGTTTATTACGATTATTAAAGTTCTGTGGCAAAGTGTTTGCCAGCAAATATTAACATGGCTAGGCATACACATTAGAAGGACATTAGAATTTTTTGAAGATAAATTGTTTTTCGTACAAGCATTGCACTCGTTTTCAAACGTTTTTTTTTTTAGTATGAAAGGCAGAAAGTCTGTGCGTGCAATAAATTTGTGTCCTCGATTACGAAACGCTTTAGTTAATGCGATAATATGTTGGCAATAATCTCATTCGAAACGGTAGAGAAATAAGTTGGATGTAAACTAAAGCTTTTCTTAGAGTTTATTTTTCGACCTGCCAGTGGAAATAAATTTTGTAGTCATTAAAACTGAATTGTTTTTCATTAAATTACTTCTTTTATGCTCTCGATATTTGCCTGCTTTGTGGAATGAAATCTTTAGCAAGCACTACTCCTGGAATGTTGAAATGCTTTTCATCAAAACAATTAAGACTAAGACCTTACACTCTAGCTTTCCCGAAGCCGGACCACACGACTTGAATATTAAAGTAAATAAATATTGCGTAGACGTCGTCTTAGGGTGTTGATAACAAACACAACTGTAGCTGTGTTGAAAATGTTTCTGAAGCCCAAAACCTCTTCTATTAAGGCAATAAAAAAAAGTTTTTTTCTTACAGCAGCCCTACATATAAGTATATAAAATAAATTTGTTATATATGTAAAAGTATGTAAGTATGTAAAATCTGTTTCCTCTTTAGAATTCATTTTGGATCGTTTCTTATATCTTTTCTGTTCTGGACGGACTATAATCTCACCATGAAATGGAATTATTTTCGCATTGGTACAATTTTACCGATCCTCGAGGAGATGGGAAATTGCGGACAGGAGCACGAAGACAGTTTCTCAAAAACTTCGTTATCAGGGAATGGTTTGATGTAGACAGCAGTAGCTTTAAACTCTACAATCGAAAAAAAAAATGCGTTGCATTTTCATCCGATTGATTTATCCGACGGTTTTCAGACGTCGGGTTCACTTTGCATTTCATCAAAGTTAGAAAAGAAAAAATTCGTATTAAGACAATTTAATTGGATACGAGGTTTTAAGAAAAAGAGGTGAACCCTCCGAAAGTAGCAAACTTTTTGCTAACATATCACGCTACAAGACGATGGTAAAAATAGTTCTTAAAAACTGAACTTGAATTTGTTTGCCTTGTTTGGAAAGTGGACACAAAGTGTCCAAAACAATATTTTACCTTTTCTAATTTAGACGGAATACGGAACACAAATTCCACTACATCTTAATCCTAATCACTTGATAGTGTTCTCTTACCACGTTGGCAGAGTTCTGTTAAAACATATGGTTGGTGTCTTTGCTTGTTAAATTCGAATTTACCTTCACAACCTTGAAAAAAAATATGTTCTGCTGTGGATTAGAAAGCAAACTATATTCAATTTTCGATCAGTAATAGAAAACGTTAACGTAGCAGTGATCACTTAACGAGCGCCTAATACATTATAGAGATCAACTTTGCGCCATTGCTCGAGATCCTTTGCTTAAAGATTTTGTATAAAAATGCCTGTCTTTTGCTTCGCAATTCTATTTCTTGTACTATCTTCCTAATGAAATATTTCATTTCTTAAGTGAAACGAAATTTTTAACTTAGAACTAAATCAGAGCGCAAAACGCTTCAAATATGCAAAACGTAACTTTAAAAGGGAAACACCAGCTCGACAGTACTTTTATCTAGAGCACCCTTCATAAGTATTTCGGTGTAATAATTAAAATAAATTTTTTCACAGCTCTACAGGAAAGTTGTTAACAGAGAAAATATATTTAAAAAAAAAAAAAATAAATTTTAAAAGTTACTTGAAACGTATATTTTAACCTCAAAAAGCAATACACATATAGATTTTAGCTGAATTTGTTTTTCTCTTTTAGCCAAAACAAACTATTTTCAGAACTATTTTGATATAAATTGATAGTTGAACCAATAAAAAAAAAAAAAAAAAAAAGTTTAAATTGTATTTTTAGCATTAAAAAAAATGAAAAAACGCTTTTTTATGCTTTATGCTTGCGTACGTTAGGATAAACCCTCATATATAGAATAAAATAGAAAATCTTTAGGTGCATGTTCGGTCGCGTTCGGCTTCCAAGTTAAAATTTTTGCCAAAAACTAGTTTTGTCCTCTTTTATTTTCCCCCCCTAACTAATCCTTCGCATTCGATGATAGTTTATTTAATTGATATTTCAAACACTTGTTTATTCCGTTAATAAATAATCGTAATGCTCTTCAAAACCATTCGTTCAGTTCGGTTTCAATTTTTATTTTTATTTTCCTACTTCTTTTTCCAATTGCTTGTCTTGATTTTCCCATTTGTACAATAATTCGTTCTGCTTGATTGACTTTTTCATTTAATATTAACACAGAGAGATGGTACATAGTGAGTACAATGGAACAGAAATTAACCCCTCAGCAGTTGAGTTTAATTGTGTATTAACATGTATGTGCAGTGGAGTTCTTTTTGATTTTTTTTTTTTTGCTTTTTTGAGCTTACAATGAGAACAACAAAAACAAAAGCAATAAGAATTGAAAATCCTTGCAAGTCCATTGTGCATAATGGAGCATTGATTTGCCAAAAAAAAAAAAAAAAAAAAATGACCAAAAGGGGGAGATTTGCTTAATTGTTCCCCTCAAGTAAAAACAATTTAATGAACACATACGAAATATTTTACTTTCATTTTGATAATCGTTCATTACGTTTAGCTTTTCATTTACGAAACACTACAGAGACTTGAAATGTTTGTTTACTGTAAAGAATTTAATATTCAAGCAAAGAAAATTAACAAGAATGTAAAACAGCAAAACCCAAAGATACTAAAGTACAGAGTAAGAAAATGAATAATTGATAAATCGACGTAGGAAGAGCGCCCCCAGTTTACGATTCTTATTATATATCTCTCAGAACAAAGGACCTCTGACAATATTATTCATGTTTTTTTTAGACATGAGCGCACTAAGCTGGCTTTCACATTTCGTTTATAGATTTCTAAGGTACTTATTATACGCAAGAGAAGGCTTACATGAGGACGTATGCTAAATATTGAAAAATCCTTCTATACAATGTGGCGCAATAATCTATTTGATACAATCTGGATTGCCAGACTGATAGCTGATGGTTTTCTCGAGACCGAAATATTTGTAAGTTTAAATTAATAAAACTGTGGGACTCCCAAAACCGACAACACCAGGCTTGTAGGCTTGCAGTGCTATATTCTTTACTGTACTTAGCATATGTATCTGCATTCGAAGCAACTAAAATATTTGATGCTGTTCACCACATGCATTGCTCAAAGAAATGGGGAAAGGTTTAGAAATCTTCCACGTATACGATCATAACTGGAAAAATTAACGTTAGTAATATTAAAACACAGGCTATGCCTTTAACAAGTCTTTGCCTTTAACAAATTACCAAAACGATGGCCTAGACGAAACCTGAGAATTAATAACCACACAATTACTGTCCTTGATAATAAAAAAAAACTATGCTTTCGAAACCAATTAACTTTAAAAATAAAAACTTGATTTTCCATTGCATCAGTAAGTCGATCCTGTCTTAGCTTCACCTATAGAGCGTATCGTGAATTGGTATATCGTTAAAATGCATAAGGATACTCCACAAGGCCATTACACGGGGATACTCCACAAAACCATTAGACACAGGAGCAGGACATGAAGTATTATTGGGGATATTAAGCCACATCTACCACACCAAGCTTGGATATTCGCCATAATTCATAATAATAAGCAAATGCAGAATTTCTCATTAAAACCGAAAGAACAATTTATCACAATATAATCATACACACTATCTTTCGATATTTGAAACTACTTTTAGAAATGAAATAAAGGTTTGTGCCCTTTTTATCCCTAACAAGATCGTGTTGTAAACTAATGTCAATTAATCATGTCACAGTTAGTCTTAATTATCCCCTTAGCGTTAATAGCTTGCAAGAGCAATTGTTAATGGATAAGAGGTTAAAATTTCATTCGGGTGAATAAAGAGAAAATTGAGAAAGAAGAAGCTATTTAATTGAACTTCGTATAGCTTTCGCGTATCGGCAACAGACCAAAATCCATAAACTATTTCATTTATACTTCTTCTGAAATCATATATCTTTTGCAATAAAAATTGTCAAATACGTGCCGCTGCTGAAGGTCGCCTCAAATTTGACGAATCATGTCGTTACGCCGTTAGTCTAACTTGTTGATAATAATTAAGCCTCGTATAGTAAAAAAGAAATTCCTGCCTATCAGCTTAGAGAAAACATGATTACCATCCAGTAAAAGGATTCCTTCTCTTTAGATAATGTAATCATTTAAGTCACATTAGCAAGCATGATATATAACCTTTTCTCATTTACAACCACTTGAAAAAAAAAGTAGTTCTACCCCGTAATAGTTTCTACTAAATATCGCTTTACATGTGCTTTCGTTTGTGTGAAAGGATTGATGACAAACTTCTTGGCTTGCAGCTGTTAATGACACCCTTAACTACTTTCGTTTACGTTTTTACTGAACATGATCCTGCCTGTTCTTATATTCAGCAAAAAGGGCAGCTTTAATATTTTCAATGTTATCGAACAGTCGTTAAAACGAGTTGAGCTTTACAACTGTTTCCTTGTTTACTAGCATGAATAAATTGCTGATAAACGATCGATCTTCTTTCAAGTTTGAAATATAGTCTAACGTATCTCCTTGGTCACCAGTAATAGCTATAAATAGCCGTCTAGCCACGATCTACAAAAAACAATCTCGATGGCCTATAACAAGATGAGCTCTTTTGCGAACTAATTCTGAATAATAGAAATCTTGCGAAAAATCGTTCATAGTAGGTTTGCTTTCCTTGGTATGAGACTTCCGCTATGAATCGCTACAAAAGAAAATGAATTTCACTGCAATGGTAACAGAAGTGGTTCTGACAGCCTTTGAGCAATATTTTCTACTACCTCTGTAAGGCAAAATTTCATGTCTGCTATAAAAAATAGGGCGTTATTTCATTTTGACTGCGTTGGGAAGATAAACAAGTAAAAACCACAAACTGGGCCCCGGCCCATTAAATATATCTAACCCGGAGTTATTCAGGTTAACGATCTTCTTTTTTCGAAGGAAGTCGAAACATGGTTCGATCCGAAATTTCAATAGTGTTCTTCGTTGGGCTACAACGTGTCCCTATACTATATTTCATC
>KK502513.1:475905-495368 GCA_000688735.1 Glossina austeni
TCTTCATTATAGATATATATATATATATATAAGTTAGCATTGTTTATACTTACTAAGCGGATTACATGCAAGATACAGTTTTCACTTACCTGAAAATAATAAAAACAATAATCAGTAAACAATAACAAAAAATAATTATATATTTTATATGAGTAAAATATATATACACTTGAAATTTCAATTATTTCAATTGAAATTAAAAAAAAAAAAAAAAAAAAAAAATTGTGTTTTTTTTTTTTTTTTTTTTTTTTTTTTATTCTATAACATCATAAACAATACACATACACATGCTACTTACTACACGCACAAATTTGTAGTGCATGATTATTACTCTGCAATGAAAATATTTCAAGTACTTATGGTATATAACTTTTTTAATGGTTTTATTTTAATCAACTACACATTATGACAGATGAATATTTATTTATGTATATATGCATATGTATAAATATGTGGGTGTGGATGTGTGTGTCCGTGTATATATCAAACGAACGAAATATAGTTTATTTCATTTCCAAAAATTTCCTGCTTAAAAACTTACTTAAAAACAAGTGAAAACTTTATAGCCGGGCAGAGCCGAGCATTGAGTACCTTACACCACTTCATCTAAGACAATTGATGATAAAATTACCAAAAATTATGCATTGTTCGCATAAAAGGCCATACTTTTCTTGGGTGTCCTTCCTTACAGGCAGGCGTAAAATGATGCACCGACGCAATCCGAAAATACTCGAGCCAATCGAATCTGCCTGTCAATGGTCTTATTATCCCTACCGTCATTTTGTCACAAAATATTAAAGCTCCCCTTTGTTACCACATAAAAGTGGACTTTTTTTAGGAAAAACTTTAGAATGTGATGGTATCCAAAATGTCTCCCAATTTTGTTTTAATTATGTTTTATGCGAAATCATTATTAAGAACAAATTTTTATTAAAAATTATTAAGAGTTAGTAAACAAATACATCCGCCAAATATGGTATACAGTATACAGTGTAGGGTGTAAGGAGGTTTAATTGGATATATTATGTTGGTTGGGAGATATTTGATGGTGAGCATGAATGGCTACGAACAAAATAACAAATTCTACGTCATTCACCTTACATTAAATAAATTATAAACGTATAAAAAATAAATTAAATATAATTTTTTCGATTATTTATTATTTTAATTCGGCAGGTTATGAATCTATTATTATTTTACTATAAATATATTCGATACTTGACATCCGAAAAAAATTGAACGCTACCCCAGGCACTTTAACGATATGCGGTCGTTCAAACGTATGTCTCACAGCATCCAAAATATCCAAGACGGACCTTGAAATGATTGGTTGCGCTTCTATCAATTCTGATTAATTTAGAAATACTCCAATGCACTCTCTAATGAAGTTACACTCGTCAGGATACCTTCAAAGCATTGCAGAAGCTTTCTGGCACACACACGTTTGTACAGACCAGTTCAAAAAGTAAGGAGAATTTGAATTTTCGCAATACGTACGGACTTCAAAACCGTATTTCATCGTAAATTTCCTATTACGTCATTCTGTTGTTAGCAGAGAAAGAATTTTATTTATCCCACCTGCCGTACAGACCATTCAACAGCTTACACTATCCAGAACACATTTTCTTTATATTCTTTTCGAAATGCAATATTTAAAGCAAAGCGTAATGAAAGCGGATGCAAAAAAACGTTTACGGTGAGCGGCTAACACTAATAAAATTCTTATTTTTTGCAGGAATAATTTATGCACAGATAGGCTATCAAATTTTTTGAAATACACACATAAATATCTACAAGAGGCGGAATATTTAATGAAGCGGGCAGCGCATATTTTATTAAATTTGCGGCGACCGTATCGAAGTAAATAAATCCCACTTGTATTAAATTTATGCGAGCCCGTAAGGCATTTCTCTTTTCCAGAGCATTATTCAACTTTATTAAAAGGGGAGAAGCACTCTAAAGTTTTCCTTCTAACCAGTCTGGCCAGTAGGTAAGTTAAAATTCGTATATGCTTTCAATTTTGTATATGATATTGTGTGTATGCAGCCTGTGGGCAAATGAAATTCGAATGGGTTTTCTCAAGGAAGGAAAGGGAAAAATGAAAAGGAGGAGAGATTTCGCTCCGGATCCGCCTAGTGAAACTATTAGGCGGACAAAGTGCACAGTGCTCCTATATTCTGCAGGTTCCTTTGCAGATTCTCTCTCCAGAAGCCAGTTCTCCTATCATAGGGGGCTTGTAAAGTTCTATCAGTGCCCTTTATTATTTCTTCGTTGGTTGTTTTTTCTTCTTATTTCTGGTGCCACGGGAGTCAGGAGCCTTTGAAGCCATTTTCCAGCTTCAATCCAACGGACGGAATGCCGCGTCGCGACAGTGTGCGTGGCTGGCCCAAATCACGGGCAGACTGCATTTGCTCATCTCGTTGCATTGCAACCAAATGCCTGACTGAAGGAAAGACAATGATTTTAGGTGGTCCTCGCTCTCACCAGAGGCAGGGAAGCGTGCATACATGTGTCTCCTCTTGCCACTCGGGGACTCATCAATCACCCTCGGGACACTAAATTTGCGTTTTCTCACTCCAGGGCTAAGCTTTAACGGCCTGTAGCTGGAGACGTCCATAGAAGTGTACGCAACGTTATGCTCCAGAGCAGTGAGTAAAAAAAAAAAAACAAAAACGATTGCCGGCAGATTTATTTTTCCTAATTAGGATCGAAAGCTTATTATGAAGTACTGCGAAACATTTACACCGTTTAATAAAGTGAACAGAGGTGTGATATCCCACATGGCGCCACCCGTCCAGCAAACATTCGGGGCACAGAACTACGATGTGCTATCGAATTCGCTGTATTTCATAAACGTTTCTCTCTATGGAGAACTTATGGCTTAAGCGAACGTGCGTTCGATTCCTCTTAAAAGCTGTCTGAAGATAACAACAGCAAGCAAGTAATGAAAAGCTTCGATCATCCTTGCCCTTCTGGCCCTCATTGCCCGACGAACTAATATATAAGCATTTCGGATATAAGCATTCCGTAGTTCCCCTCTGGCAACACCTAGAGATTGTCAACAATCACATTACTTTAGTCCCTCATTGTGTGGGAACTGTTTATATATACCTGACCGAATTCACCCAGAAACGTTAACTACAAAATCTCCATAAATAAAATCAAATAACTTAATGTAATAAAAAAAAAACGTAAAGTTAGAAGAGAAAGAAACAACAAAAAATATGCATTCAAACGTATATGCGAATCCTTTAGATATCTAAAAAATTTAATTAAAATTTACAAAATGAAACGTTTTGAACGGAAATGACTAAAACGAATGAATGACAAATGTTTCTGTCATGCCAAAACAAAAATCGTAAAATTTGCTCTTTTTTTGTGCATTTAATCAAAAACAAGAGAACCCAAGTAAACCCAACGAGAAAAATCCCTTAAAAAGATGAAAACAAAGTCAAAATGTTAAAATATAGACAGCAACTGGCTGGCTACACAACACATACAAAAGAACTTTGCGGAGGGGATCGGTCGAGGGTGCTGACAACTTAGCACACACTGCAAGTGTGCGTGTGTCTGGTACGCTTCAATTGTAAATGACTTACATTGTATACACAATGAGGGTTCGTTCGTTCTAACGTTTATCAAAATTTTTATAATATCTAGTTTTTTTTTTGTTTAAGTATCATTTAGATTTTATTCTGTGGTAATTTGTAAAAACCATCCGAACATACGCACATATACTTACACCCTTCGTTAGCCGTAGAAGCACATTTTTTTTTGCCCTATTGAAGGAATGACTTGCAATAATATTCTTAATGCGAACGGTTGCTTGCTTGCTTTCGTGTCATTATGCGTGCTTGTGCTTGTGTGCGTGTGTGTGTGTTTGGGTGTGTTTGGGTGTTTTGGATATGCGAGTCAACCCTTGTTGAAATAAATCTATAGATTTATGTGAGATGATGGGTGGCGAAAGAGTATAATTTTGATTGCACGTGTGTTGTCATTGTGCAGTGGAGCGATTTTACTTTACTGTTGCCCGTTTAGCCGGAGTTTGAGTGATTATCTCTTTTAACCGTATCACAATATCCCTTTCTTTACGGCAATACGCAACAACAATGGCCATAAATCGAGAGGATACACTTTAATATTTTATGCTTTGTTTGAAAAAAAAAATAAAAAAAAAAAATTGAAGGTTAAAGTTATATACGACTCTGGAGAGGAATATTTGGTTATCTTCTACCTTAACAGAGATAAAAATCTAAACCTTTGTTTTTTTTTTATAGTATGCAATATGAGCGGAATAAATAAATGCAAATTCGGATACGACCAATTTAAACATTCAAGGAAGAGTATCATTTTCCTACGACCGTGTCTGTCTGTCTGTCTGTAACGAGCAATAAGCTCTTCCTATGCTGACAAGCGAGAAATGTGCGGCTCATTACCGAACGGAAACATGGGTCACAAATACTTTAGCTGAGGACTGCGAATGAGTACATTTATCAAAAAGCTAAGGTCTGCTCGATAGTTTGTGAAGTGAGGCAGAGATCTTGCCAAGAATTCGCAACAAGATACACTTTAACGACCACAGCGCATCTTTAAATGCGCTTTAAGACTGAAGCAAGACTTGTTTTTAGACTTTTCAGAAATAGATAGTAGTCCTCGTCTTTATAGATCTATTATATCAATCGATTTCAAAATTATTCTTTGAATCGATTCAAGCCTACCTGCTCGTTCGAGATCTGTGCTTTCATGTGCAAGCCCTATGAGCCCTATGGAGCTCTATTTCCAGACTCGTTTCCCCAAAAGCCATTATATGAAAGGCTTTCCGAGAAGAAATCAATTAGCCAAGAATAACATTATAACAGAGTCAATGAACATGGAACATGGAATTGGCAGGAAGCATTTTCTGCATCCGAGTCTTATTCTTTAATGTAAATGTTCTTGAACCCGTTCCATGTCGAATTACCTTTAAATAGATACCACATTCACACGCCAACTGTATTTACAAAACACGTAATAAATTAAAGGAATTGGACCTTTTTGGATTTATGACAGAAAATAGTGAAATCTCCTCGCCATATGTACCGTTGGCAGTTGCCGTCTGAGAGAGTGTTGCAAACGTCGTAACATCCCATAAAATAATATATTTTTTTCATTCCGATATTTAAAATTGTAAAAATTGAGATTAGCTTGCAAATGCATTTTGTTGTGTACTGAAAGCGGTACACACATAGCAAAAAGAACTAGTTTTTAGCATTTAATGATAGAAACCGATGCAGAACTTTCTTTCCTCTTTAATGACCAATCACTTCGCAGATGTCTTCCATGCTTGTAACTTGGTGACGGTCAGAAGGAAGTGAAGAGAGAACAATAGGGAGTAGCCGCAGCCTAGGATTTTATATAGTGATTTGATTTCGATATATATATGTTTACTGTGCTAAATTCAGACCACAATGGTCGCTTTCTCGGACCCCTTCAATACGAACATATTCGTGGTAGGCAAACCTTTATCAATTTTTCGTAGTTTAAGAAGAAAGTAGTAGTGTAACGGATGTAATGGTCGCCATTGTCCGACTATAAGACTTTCGTTTGGTTTTCTCAAGATTTTCAAGTAATGGGTTGATATCTACCTACAAAATATGAAACTTGGGAATACTTTTATTGTTTTTATTCAGCCGTCATATCAGTTGAACGAGCATAACGAATGAACATCACCGTATATTTGGCTGGAGGCCAAGACTTTGCAATCACTTACTTGATTTAGGCAAAGCGGCATTATTGCTAACAATTTTGCAAACATAGTTAAATTTTACTACACTTATTTTATATTACTTTGTTTTACAAACAATTTGAGACGTATTCTTGCATGTACCTATGTATGTATGTATGTATGTCTTCCCCATAAGAAAATCAATACACGCTCACTCTATGGTGGTTGGATAGAAAACAATTTGTTACAATTCTTTTTATTTCATTTCCTTTCTCATCCCAAAGCTTTGACATAAATGCGAGTACTTTTTGGATTGCGACGAGCGAGAAGAAAAATGCTATTCGGTATCAAATTCAACTGCCTGATTACATTTAAATGGGATGAAAACATGTCTAATGGGCGTAGAAAGCAAAATCATACAACCATTAATAACGAACAATACTTTTTACATTTTGCATTAAAATTCTATTTACGATTAAATACAATAGAGAGAGAGAGAGAGAGAGTATAACCCTCCCTTACAATTCGACATCATCAACAATGCATCAACAATGTGTGGTAGAAAGTTTAGCAAGGCGAAAAGCAAAAAAAGGGAGATAGAGTTAGAGATAGGAAAACGAAATGAACACAAGGGATTATTATTAGGAATAAAGATTATTATGTTATAAAGCTATCATGCATAAAATTTAAATCTTTCAAATTAAAATTCAACATCATTCGGCATGACTCGTAGATAGGTATTTTTCAGTTTTGATCCTTATGCAACTGACTGCATTGCATGCCTTTATGCATTTAAGCATAAATGCCTTTATTAAATAATAACCAAAACATCCAGTTAAAAATATATATATGAATAGGTATTTATACAGAAGTACTTTACTGTTAAGTTTACTTTCGCATACGAGGTGTGTTCGCAAAAGACAAACAGACCTACGTACATGCAATTTTCGATTTTCGTTTTTCATTTTTTTTTTTTTTTTATGCTGGGACATGTTTCTCCAAAATATGTTAACGTTATCAGGTATTTTGTATTTTTAGTTTGGATTTACAAAGGAATCAAAAAATCTGTATTAAATTTTGTGTGAAACTCCGACTCACTTAAAACGTCGACTGTGGCGTTTGGCGAGTCTATGCTGAGCAAGTGGCACAAGCTCTTCCTCTTCCCAGAAGATCGACAAAATGTTGGTGATAATACCCGCCCTGGACGCCTCAGCACTTCAACAACCGAAGAAAGCATTCAAGCAGTGAAGACAATTGTTATGGACGATCGATGAATTACTACTAGGGAGGTTGCTGAGCCTGTCGGCGTATCGGTTGGCTCATGGCATGCAGATTTTTCGCATGTTTTCAGCGTGGAACGTGTGACAGCGTAATACGCCAACTCACAAGCCATTGCTTGTTCACAATTTTTTGATCAAAAACAACACCGTAATCATGCCTCGGCCACCGTACTTACTGCACTTGGTCCCTGCGAGTTTTTTCTATTCCCAAAACCGAAAGGACCGAATGAAAGGACGAAGCTTTGCCACTATAAAGAAGATAAAGGCCTCGCTGCTCAAAGAGCTCAAAGCAATATCAAAAGGCTTTTTTACTGGGAGATTACTTTGAAGGCGACAAAGTAGATTTTGAGGAATAAATAAATATTTTTCAAGAAAAATCAAAATTCACTTTTTCTTTTCTTTTTTCTTTAAACACACCTCGTACGGTTATAATTCTTGCGTTTACCAAACAAAGGAATTGTTTTGAATTTATCTTGACTTTGAATATCTCCTCACCGCCCTTGTTAGAGGAAACATTTGCTTTTGCTGTTACTTGGTACGCGACGCTTACTTTGAATATATGATAAGGTATCTGCAGTTTTAGTCGAAGACTAACTACTAACTAGTAGGGTTTCCGAGCTTTCCCCTTTTTTTTGTTGTTTTTTTTTTTTTTGTTTATGATAAATTAAGTTTCTATGATAGTCTTTGCTATTAAAACCGATTATTTCAAATAATTAGATTTTTCTTCTTTTGTTTATCTCTCCCATTAACTTTTAATTCAAAAACTACACACAGAGCTGCATTAACATCGAAGAAAACCAATCTATTGGGAGTTTAGATTTATTTATTGCATATCATGATAGCTTTAAACAAAACCTAATGATGCTTTCAAAATCATTGCAGTGTAACTAACAAGTAAGAATTACTTCAATAGAAGTTTATATTGCCATTTTCTGTTATTAACTCAGAACACAGAGCACAGAACACAGAACACACTTGAATCAATAATGTAGGCACATCATCACAGATGGTCACTTTAGATATATAGAGATGTATATAGAATTCAAAAATAATAATTTTTGATACCATTTAGTTGCGCAAAAGAGATTTACTTCCCAAAAACCTAAAAAATAAAGGAGAAGAAAATTACTTTCTTTTATAGACGGGATAGGCGGGATACGAAAACTATTTTATAAGGGTATATTTTCTTCCACTTTTATCATATTATTGCATCGTATTTTATTAGAGAATAAAGAAAGTAAACGAAATTGGCTTTTGCTAAATTTTCTATTTATTTTTTTTCTAAAATTCAAGTTGTACTCGCTCTTACACTTATGGCCGTTCATGCACATTATAATTAATTAAGATATGCAGTTTTTTTTCTTTTTCTTTTTCTTCCTCTTACTCTTCCTCTTCTTAAATAATCATTTTTCAAAAAGTTATTAAAATGAATTGTAGCCAGAAGGCATTATGTCAGACTTTCATCATAAACGTTTCTGTTTTTCATTTCGTTTTTTTTCTATTTCTAAAAGTTATTAAGAACAAGTAGCAAATGCGTATCATATCAGGTCATGAATTTTGAAAATCTATTTTACGGGTTAATTGAATATATTTGTTGGAAAAACTGTAGAGGAGAAAAGAAAAAAAAAAAGTCATTATTACGTGTTCATGCCAAACATAACAAAATCATGAGAAAAGAAACTAATTTTTTTAGTTTTTTTCTACTTCATTCGGCAATAAAAACTCATTAAGGTGCGTATGTATATGCATACATACATACATACACACATACATTTGTTTAATATGCAAGAAATTCAATCGAAATGATGTTCATGCACTTTTCCGGAAAGCCATTGCACAACACTGCCAAGTGCTACTTTTAGTAAGAACTGAAATTTTGGCTTTAGACTTGGAAAACCTAATGTTGTAATCAACTGTAATCAGGCCCTATGCCACATACATCAGTAGCACACACTAGATCTTTCATTCATCCCACGGGTCTCCTTGTTTTGCTACGTTATGTAGGGTGAATGGCAACTGCATATGCAAAGCGCCCAATGAGAAAACTTGGAACTTGGAACAATGGGTCTTCTGAAGAGAACGTCTATTTGTATCTTCTGGCTTGTGTCAAACCGGCCAATGGACAAAAAATGCGCCCAACTTATTGCTTGATGACCAAAGACGGGAGAAGTCGAACGAATTGATGGATTCAACAATTTCTTCGTTTCCGAGGAGGCATCTTTCTACTTACTACTGATTGACGCAGTTCCAAAGGTCAGATTTCAGATACCACTGGCAAGTCTAACATGCGAAAAAGGCATTCAAACGTGTAAGAAAATTGTACGCAGTTCTGGTCGAAACTTCTAAACACACACATCTTTATCCTTAAAAAAAGAAAAAATCTCGCTGAAGGTGAAATTTCGCTACTCTACCATAGAAAGTAAGTAGATATGTCTATTCTTGGATTTGTTATGCTCTATAAATGTTGAGCAAAAAATCCAAGGACTTGCTTTTGAATTGAAAAAAGTTTCGCGTGCATGTTCAGCTTATCAAAAACAAAGAGAACTTTACCATAAAAATGTTAAGTCCATTAACATGCAGAAGCTCGTAACTGAGTGCTGTAAATAAGGTTCACTTGCCCGTGGAGCTGCTTTTCAATCGATTAAATTATATGCCTGCCCAGTATGCGGTAACTGTGCCTTAATTCACATTAAAAATTTATCAATATGTCAAAATAAATGATTGAAAATGATGGTAAATTTTCCTCTCGAGACTTCTCTGCTAAAAAGTTGCACAAAATAACAAAACAATATAAAGTCGACTGTGTGTCAAAATAGGAATTGGTGTGAGAAATACAGTGTCGATCCATAGTCGACACACGAACTGACAACATTTTTATAAATCACGTTTCCGGAGAATACTAATACTTAGGCAATTTTACGAGCTCATCGGTGATATTTAACTTTAGTTGGAGATTTTTGTTTCTTTATTTTCTTCCCTTTGTTTCTACCGTTTTTTAATTGTGGTGGCTTTAGTGGTATGTGGTGGTGGAAATAAACAGATATAACCGTCTATAAGCTTGGGCATTGGTCAACATAGCCACATCGAAACTAATTTTTGTTAGGATCGTAAAGTTATTCTCGCCTGAAAATATCGGTTTGGGAGTCAAACCCTGGATTTTAATTTTCTTCCTCTATATGAAGGAATCTGCGCCTGATGTTCATCAAACTCTCAACTACTTATGGGTAGATATTCTATGCTAGAGTGAACGAACGTGTCACACGTCGATCATGCTTTCACATCGACCACGAAATCGAACATTTGCAGTTTAAAGGACTATGTAATTGGTAGGACCAGCTCGGCATAGTATATTATGGACTGATAAAATCGCCTGGAACACTCACAGATGCTTTGTATCGAAAAACATTAATGCGGAAGAAAGGCCACAATTAATCGAAGTGATTTTACATCGCCATCGCAATCCTCCAGTTCGTGTTGCAAGGTCGATTAAACAATGCTTGGAAACGTTGTGACTATCGCTTGTTTTAATCACTGCCACACGGCTTAGATGGGCAGCTTTCTCGTTCTAAAGAAGTAGTCAAAGATTGGATCGAAGCATGGGTCGGGAGACAATAAAAAATCCCGAATAACGACAAAAAAAAGAGGAGGAAACAAATTTGTACAACTAATAAATCGTATGCATTGCATGAATTTCAACATCCTCTTACGTTCTTTGCATTTGCGTTTACGTAGGATGAAGCGAAAATGTAATCTTCTTTAATGGATATGTAAATAAGTCAAGACAAGTTACTCTGACTCGTTCAAGTAAATGCATGTTTTTGCGTTGAAAAAGAGAGGTGTTCTCTGTTCATGTTATTTTATAGGTTTACTTTTTAATTGAAATTGAAAATTGAATTGAAATTGAAATTGAAATAATTAGTGCTCAATAAGTTCCAACGTTTTTTCCAAAGGCGACAACTTCATTTTTGCAAACAGCAGAAGGTTGATCACGGATAAAACATTAGACGGACAGACGGACATACTTAGACCTTTCGATACTGAGTCTCTGAGACTTCTTTGAGGGTGTTGCAAACATTTTGTGACAAAATGAGCATAACCCCCCTTTCCCCCCTATCTTTCGGTGATAGGTATAAATACGTCAAAGACGTAGCTAAGGTAATTTTAAAGAAAGAAAACTACTATTCTCTTTTTTGGTTCCCTTTAGTTCCTAACAATGCTTTGTGTATTTAAGCTGCCTTCGAAATACTTCTTTGTTCGCCATACAATCCGATTTCTCAAAGCAATTTTCTGCAAAAAATTCAGATTAAAGAAGTGGCAAGCACATCAACCTATTCTGTTCGCGCCTTTTCTATGCGATAGAAAACATTTCCATTCTGCGTTAGTACTGCTCGTAGAAAAGTGTTGGCTGCCTACCAGAAAACTTAAGGAGAACCTTAGTATTGGAGAATAAAATTGTGATTTAATTACGAAAGTGTTGTGCGAAACTTTTTCCATATATCTGGCAACCTGTCAACAAACACGTTTTACGATTCGTATGCTCCATGAGGACCACATTTTTGAAAGCAATGAAATTGATTTGCGTAATACTTTCCCACTAATTATCTCTGATTTTTATCGATTGATTTGTGAACATGTTCAACATGTTGCTTCGACTCTTCTCTAGTTTCCTATGCTGTTGCCTCAAGTACTATGAAGAAATGCATTTGCATTAAATACGGTTTCGCGAAATAATCGACAGAATGAAGTACGCGTTCGCCTCTTAGTTTCAACTCCCAATAAGTCAATGCTTTCGGTGTAGAATACGTTCGGTGTAGAATACGTTCGGTGTAGAGTACGTTCGGTGTAGAATACGTTCGGTGTAGAGTACGCTCGGTGTAAAACACGTTCGGTGTAGAATACGTTCGGTGTAGAATACTTAATCTTAAAATCGTTCCCTGCTACAGTCTGTTGCGAAATTTAAAATTTTTTTTTCCAGTCCTTTTTCGTTATGCAGTCGTAATTGCAAATCTTGTTAACTGCACTGAGTCGATATGTAATAAAAGTTTTGCTCTATGCTTTTGCCCGTTTTGCTAGCTAGGCTGCAGCATTTGCTTCTGGGAGTGTAGGCACACTGCCTCCTCTATAAATTATTTCCTTTCCTTTCTATTGGTGGGGCGGTAGTCTATTCGATAAACTTGCAATTTCTGAATAAATTTTTCAAATTAAAATAAAGTGATAATGAGTAACTTGGATAATCCAATAAAAAGTGTATTCGCCGTTTATGCTCAGCACTGTAAATTTGAATGTACTGATCGTATACTTAAATGCATAAACGTATGCATTTATTATGCACTTATATAGTCAGATGCACGTACGTATGTACAGTCACATCCTTCTTCCTCCTCCCCCACCCCCACCCGCTCCGCCCCTTCTTCTTGCTTTTTGCTTCTTCTTACTTTTTACTAGTGCTTAGCTCGTAAATATAAAATCTTAAGGAATTCTACGATTTTATTAAGACATTTTTACACGTTGATATTTGATTGTTAAGGGAAATGCGTGCCTGGAATTTTTCATTTTGTTTAACTGCACTCTTCATATTTTCTCTTTCGGTTTTCGTTCAGATTTGTAACCATTTTCAACTGATTTGTTAAGTTTTATTTCGCAGTAAAGAATTTTTTATTTAAGCATAAGAAAAATGTTTTCTTTTTTTTTTTTCTCAAAATTAAAGAAAAATATTTAAGTTAAACATGAAAACTATTTACATGCATACCTATTATATGTAGATGCGTTCTACATTTTTGTACCCAAACATAAATGCATACACGCAAAAACACATACACGCGAACCGTATACGCCGTCTACCATGTGACCTATTGTTTGCATGGAATTGTTTTTTTTTTTTGTTTTTTTTTTTCGCTGAACAAAAGAAAACCTATTCTTAAACACTTTTCCAGTTGATTTCAATTTGACCCAAATTGCGGCGCGTTTTAAACACTTCAGTGTACACATGTGTGTACGTTCACAATAGGTACACACATACGATTCCGCAAGTGTGCATGCATTCAAAATAATATCTCAATGGAAATACATAACAATAAAAAAATATTTGCTTAAGTAATGAAAAATATGTTGAATATTCATATGATTTGCTTGCGATTCTTTTTATTTTTTATTTTTTATAAAATAAAAATATTTTCATTGGGATGTGGCCAGGTATATAGAGATTAATGTTTTTGTAGCCACCTAACCACGAGAGCATTTGTAACAACGACGAACAAATACCCACCCAGGTGCTATAAGAAACAAAATTTCATAATCATTGTAAAATTTAAAATTCTTTCATTTCGTTACGTCAACCATTTGTCTGTCTGTCCGTCACGCCAACCTTTTTGTAAAACATTTACTTAGAAAAGAAACTAAGTCTATGAGGAAATGCTTAAAACTCCTTTAATAATATTCTGTACAGAAAGTGACTACGTCTTCTCACTTCTCGCGCAAATAAGTCATCAACAAAGCTCATCGACTTCTGAGAACTATTCAAGAGGTTTTATTTTTTATTTTAATTTTTTGAATTTACGTCCAACCAGTTGGACCAGGGTATGAAAAATTTTATAGCAACGCTCGAACCATGATTTACAAGTATCGCGTTATACGAACAACGCTTCTATGCGGCAGTCATTTATTGTTCCACAGCAGTAGCCGCCGTATTTATTCAGTGGGGCATTAATTTTTTACGATATGCACATCTTGGCGGACAATACGCGCAATGATACATCGCAATAGTCCACTTGATGACGAAATAGGGTCCAGTTGCACCGTCGCCAAAGATGACAAAATGTGGTACTAGTGAGCCGTCGCGAAAATGTTAATTACCGACTCTCTCTTACTACTGTCTGTAGTACAAGCGTATATTAAGTTTATTCGGGTGCATGCAACGCAAATTGCAATAGAGTCAGCTTTTTTTTATAAGGATCAGTTCAGAATCACTTTCTAAGTTGGCCTAAGCTTATCTGTTCTTCTGTCCATCTGTCTGGCTGTCCATCTGCCAGTCTTGTTCCGTTTTATTCAATCCACAGGCCGCACTTATTGCGATATCTTGTACGTGTTTTGGCCCAAGGACGAACGCCCCCCTCGGACACGCTTTTAAGCCACGTCTTTGTTCTTAAATGAGTAACTGTAACTGGATGGTGGAGGGCATTTAATGGTAAACCACAGTCTAATGCAGTGGTTTTACTCTATATTCAAGACTTGTGTTACTTTTTTAATAATCTTACATAATATAATCGATTTTTTTTCATGTCTGATTACAGAAATTTTAGTCTGGAATTTCAAAACATTGACATAAACATAAGATGCGTTGATAGGCATGCGAATAGATTTTTCGAAATTCTTTTAAAATATCATAAGCGATAGGTGCTGACGTATCGACTTGAACTAATCAAAATCACTTCGGCATTCTCAATTAGAAAATAGCATATTTTTAGGCTTTTCTTCCTTATGTGCAATACTTCTTAAAAGCTTTACTTCTTTTCCTTATTTTTTTTTAATAATAGCGATAGGAACAATTAATGAAGTGAGCCTTAAATAATTGAACTTTGTTTGCTTCCGCAATCGTGGTGTGTATGGCATTTCATTAAAAGACTTAATTAAAGTTTTTTATGTCAAGTCTTTAAAAAAAAAAAAACACTGCTATGTATTCTTCCAACTGTTCTAAGGGATCACACATTATATTAGATTTTTTCTGAAAATATTTTGTATAGCAACACGCGTAGAATGTCTTGGAAACGTGTTAGCAAGAAATTCAACTAAATATTTCGTCTCTATGAAATTTAATAAATATCTCGCCGTCTTGATGTTTATATAACTGAGCGTAAATTGTTGCTACCATTTGGAAGACATCCCATCAGTTAAGGCGATTATAAGCACTCAAAAATTTATATTGAAAAGCAGAAAAATAAAATACGACTATTTCTGTTTTTTTTTTTCATATACATATATATATATATAAACATATATTCAATTAATTTTATGGCTTTTTACTACCTCTAAAAGTGAGGTATAATAAATTTTTTGTATGAAAGTCTGCTAAAAAAATACGGATAAAAGCCGAAATTTGCTCATACCCCTAAACTGCATACCGTTTCTATAACATTCATCTATCGAACTTGTGAAAAAGCACCGGGAAGGATGTGTTCAAAATTCTTCCTTTAAACAATGTAGCCAAAGGTAATTAAGGCAAATGGAAGACGCGTAAATTATTACTTCCATTACATCAAAAATATTCAGCCAAAAAAAAAATAATTCATTGAAGACCGTTTGAGACCATTAGTTCCCTCTAAAAGGTAAAGGGAAGTAGCTACAGAATAAACTGCCATGGAAAAATACCGACTTTGAAAATCATATGAATCCTCGCGAAAGACTATTAAAAAGCCTTTTTTTCCTTAATTCTCGAGAAAAAGCCAAAGAAAAAATATTTCATTGAAGACCGTTTGAGACCGTTAGTTCCCTCTAAAAGCTAAAGGCAAGAACCTATAGAATAAACCGCCATGGAAAAATATCGACTTTGAAAATAATATGAATCCTCACGAGCGACTATTAAAAAGCCTTTTTTTCGCTAATTCTCGAGAAAAGGCCAAAGAAAAAATATTTCATTGAAGACCCTTTGAGACCGTTGGTTCTCTCTAAAAGCTAAAGGGAAGACCCTTTGAGACCGTTAGTTCCCTCTAAAAGCTAAAGGGAAGAACCTATAGAATAAACTGCCATGGAAAAATATCGACTTTGAAAATCATATGAATCCTCGCGAACGACTATTAAAAAGCCTTTTTTTCCTTAATTCGCGAGAAAAAAAATATGCTTTCATTAGGTCGTGAGAATACCGTGAGGGTATTAAAAATTCGTCTTATATTAGATATGGTTTTTTCATTTCTTTTAAATAAACAATTTTATAAAGTTTAAATACAACAAGAACAACAACACCAACAAGAGCAATAATAATAACGAATACTGGAAGTTTGAATGTTTACATAAGCAATTGGTTGGTGTTCAAGCGTTGCAACACGTGCTCTGCCAGTGCATATAACATATATACTAAATATACATGGTTATGCATACAACTGTATCTACCTACATACCTACATACGTATACCCATACACATCGAAGCTATTGTGCGGTAAGTAAACTGTATCGAGTTGTAGTTATTTATACAAATGTTTACAAATATAAAGATATACACATGGGACGGGGGGCTAGCCAGCCACCCATTAATAAACTAAGCGTTCGTATTTAAAAAAAAAAAAAAAAAAAAAGAAAAAAAAAAGCTCCGAAATGTGTACAAAACAAAACCAAATTTTTTTTGGGAATAATTTACCTCAGAGAGACAAGCATATCCTGTTTAAAATCTTTCATAGCGATATGAAATTTTTATCTTTCCAAAAAAATTAACTCAATATAAGAAAACATTTTTAATAGGACTTTCGATAACTTTAGGAAAAAAATCTTTAATTTGGAATAATTTTTTTTTTTTTTTCTTTTACTAATTTCTAGAATGTCAGCAAAATCTAATCTCGACCGTACAAATAAACGAGAATTCATTGAAACTCCGATACCCACAATTTTGCAATTCATAGCGTACAACACTTCTGGGCAAATAAAAAATACGTGCTTTGTAAATTTGGTCATTTAAACAATACAATGCGAGCATATGTTTGTATTTACTCATACATTTATGCATACATAAATTCGTACGAGAACATAGCAAAATATACGTGTAGTGTATGCTTCTGCTCTGCTTCTCGATTGTGCCATAAATATATAAACTAGTTTTTTATAATCGAAATGTTTTTATTTTTTAATTCTTTTTTTTTTGGATTTCGCCTGAAACCACGACAGCATAAATGTGTTCAGAAGTTTTCGACTTTACAACTACGTCTCTTGTAGAATAATTTGAAAGGCATTTTTTCGAGAACAAATGGATATTAAATGACGCTCTGAATTTAAAGTTCTGGCAAACTTGGCCAACTAGCAATGTGACGCTAATCAGACATGTACACGTCTTGCATGTGGGATGTCGAACCAAATGACAGAGGATGGAATGTTCACGCTTTTGGGATTTCCAGTTGTTGCCCGTCCCCACGCTAGGAAGTCTTATTACTGAATATGCTGAATATGTAAACACATATACATCTGCAAATACTATAGAAAATGAAACCCGAACCATTATTTTATGGCTAATATCGATAAAGGTATTCACGAAGAGCTTCCCTCAATGAGAGCTCGTGTCGAACTCATATCGGAAATAATTTTTCTTATTTTTCACTAAAATATCCATTAGAAAAGGGAAGACAGTCACAAGGGCCCGTAATCGATACATAGGTGCCACCGTCAACTCCTTTGCCGACAGTCGTAAAAACTTCATATCATCATACACTTCCATCTTTTAAGCTATGAAAATATATACGTCGCTTACACACAATGCTCAGTTGTCCGCTTATCGGAAGTATTGCAATACCTCTTAAATGGATAGCGCATAACCGGTTTCTATATAAGGAAGTGGCTTTTAGCAAAAAAAAAAAAAAAAAAAAATCATTAAGGAACGAAGAACGAAGTGCGAACCTTTCTATTTCATGCTTGCTGGGCTGGGCTTGGAAACATTGAACATATGCTGATCTTAGGAAGTTAGAATTAGGATAAAATTCCCGGAAACTCATAGGAGGTGTTTCAGAAGAAAATAACGCGGACGCTTCTATCAGCCCCTTCGTCAAATTAACGTGAAGGTTCACACTACCTTAATGTATCTGGTTTTATCTTCTTCTTCTCTGCCAATTTCTGATTGTTTTACACGAAACACGCATCATATGCTGAACCAATTTTGATTTTGAAAAAGTCAAAATTAAAGCCTTTTGCCCATAAGAAGACTTAATTTTGGTAAGAACGTTTATGTGGCAAAGGCGTCAGCCTTCTTTCAATCTTCTACGTTCTCTTGGTTATATTGAAATTCTATTTTGTCATCGACTTTGGTCATAAAAATATTGGAAACCGCGTATTTGTTTTCATGTAAAGACATTTTTAAAATATATATAAAATTCACAAAACGATATATAACGAATAGCATTTATGCTTGGATCGAAATATATCAGCGCAACAACTTTCACCCAAACATATCAGAAAATTTTTCTCCAAAATCTCGAACAAAAAGAAAAAACCCTATCACCGACCTCAGATGGACGGACAGACCTAAATCGATTTCGATTCGATTCGTGCATGCATTGAGAGAAGGTCTGCCTCTAGCACTTGTTCTTCAGTTGGCTGCGGGATATCATGATTCCCGCATGGAACTCGACTATCAAAAATAGGACTGCACATGTATACATACATATATGTTGTTATAAATTGGAATCTAATTTTTTTTTGTGTTCGCACTTGTACGTTGCAATTATCGAGAAAACATTATTTGAAACTCTCAAATGTTTTCAAACGTCGTGCATAGGACACAAAGTAAAAGTGATGCCGGGATTAGTAGAATCGAAATTAAATGGATTAAGTAGTGAGAATTTTAATTTGATTTTTTCTTTCATGAAATTTTTCGTACGTGCGTGCGAACACATGCCCATGTGTTTTGCTTGTGTGCAACAAATTTGAAAAGTGGCAAAGGCATCATTTAATAGTATGCAGTGTGGTATGAACGCAAACCAAATTCAATACATTTGCACCTGCACCGTACATGATAACGACGCAACTGGATAAGTTTGTTTATCTACACGTAATATATTGATGCCCACCGAAATGGGAGAATGCAGATAGAAAAACAAAATTTCGGGTTTAGAATGTTTTCAAATATTTTCCTCTATCAATTTGCCACATTACCAACCAACCTACATGCATACAATATTAAGGCAAGAGTACGTTGAAATGTTGAATTTAGATAAGTTCTACTAACGACTACTTTAAAATCCGTAAATTGAATGTCTGCTCGTTCCTGCTGCTCGTTGCAAGCTTATCGAACTTTCGAAAGATTAAATTAAAATATTGATTATACTACACCTGGGCACCTGGGAAGTTAAGTGAAAAGATCCAAGAATTCCAAGCGTATGTTTTGCTTCTGTTGAAGGCTGGCTGGTCATTGGACAACTAATTACAGTTGTGGCATCTTTTGTTTCGCTTTCCGCATGAAAGACAGAAAAGGTGTTCTCTCTTTGAATTGCAATGCTTTTCTTTCCTAATCTCATGAGCAGTCAGGGAATTCTCCAATTATATGAAATCTTTTTTAATTTATATTCCGATACAAAAACTGAAAGTTTACGAACCTCTCGAATCAATCTTTCGCTTGCGAGTAGTTTTTCTCCTCCATATTATCTCTGTTGATGATCGCCAATTCAATCCCTCCTTGGAGGGAAGTGATTGGCTGTCCATATCGCTAATCTGCTCGAAAATTTTTAAAGAATTCTCGATAACTCTTCCGAATCGTTTCTACTTTTTTTTTTTTTTTTTTTTTTTTTTTTTT
>KK502513.1:509657-574068 GCA_000688735.1 Glossina austeni
TTTTTTTTTTTTGTTTTTTTTTGTTTTTTCTTTAGCAAAATGGAAAAAGTGTTTCAGCTCAGCCGCCTTTCCTTTATACGTTATAGTTACGCGTTTTTAGCATTTTTTTTTTTTTTTTTTTTTTTTTTTTTTTTTTTTATTATTTATTTTCTTTTTCTTCGTTTTCAGGCATTTAACCACAAAACTAGTTTAAAACTTGTTAACCTTTCTTTTTTTTTTTCTTTTTCTTGTTTACACTTCAATCACTCGTTTCTAAGCGTTTAGCTCTTCGTTACCACACGGCTCTGTGGACTTCTCTTTCAGGCTCATCTCTTGCATTCCCTCTCTCACTCTCACTCTCTTTCTCTCTGTCTCGCTCCCGTTCTCTCTACATCTCTAGTTACTATTATGAGTGTTTTCGTTATTGTTTTTGTTGTTTTTGCACAATCTTTTCAGTTGCACGCACGCATTTAATAAAACCTTTAATCGAAAGAAAATATCATGAACGAACACGAAGAGCAAAGAAATATCAACAAAACACACAAACTAACGTACATAAATCCATCCATCCACCTAAGCACAAATACCTATGCACGATTAAACGGAATTGTTGGAGTTGAGTTAAAAAAAAAAATAATTGAAGAAGAAGAAAAATTAGAAGAAATATCTTGGCAGAAAGAGAACAAAAAAAAAAAAAAAAATAGTGTTTTTCTAGAAAAACGTCATTTTCCACTTTTCAACAACCAGTCGTGCTGTAGTCAGTGAGTGAGCGAGCGAGTGTGTAAGTGAGTGCATGTCTTATATGTATAGGTTGGCTTTGGTTTTGGCAAGCAGCTTAGGGCGCTTACTGAACACTATAAGCCATTTCATATATATATCTACACAATGTATCTGTGTGTGTGCGTGTGTGTGTTTGTATGCGTGCATACAAGTGATTGGACTCCGTTCACTTTTGGGGTTACATTGCCTTAACGAAACGGGATTTGTTTGGTTATTTGTTGGTCATGGAAAACTTGTATGCGATTCAGCTTGAAAGGCTTCACAACACCAAAACCTGGACTTTTCCATAATGTGGCTCACAATACACTGAAAAAATTCATTTTTCTCTTTCTCAGTAAATGCATTAGAAGTGAGCGAAAAGTCAAAACAAAAGCCAAAATTGCTTGAGTTTTTTTTGCTTTTTTTTTGTCATCTGCCAAATATATATATGGAAGCGAAGAGAAAAACAAAAATAAAGCAAAGAAATGCAAATTTCTTATCATTAGAGGGATTGCAATAACGATATGTCCGCCAGCCATCTCAAGTATTGAAAAAAAAAAAAATAATTAAATAAATCTGTTTTTTGCACAGAATTAAATAAACGCGAGCCATGTGTACGTGTATGTATGTGTTCTCATAAATGAAACGAAAGATCTTTGTTTTATTATTCATTATCTTTTGGACGGATAAAAATCAAAGTAACTTTTGATTTCTTCTCCTCATCCCTTTGCAAGGTTTTTAAGTCGTAAGCCTTCTATCGCTGGTGTGAAAAATAATACAAAATACTAGGAAAGGAGTAACGACAAGGAGGACAAGCATTAAAAACAAAGTAAAATGGTCTTAGCATGATGATCAATGAGCGTGGGGCGTCCAAAGACAGAGAGGCAAACAAAGCAATTCCTTTAGCGAAATTTTATGATTTTCGGGATATGTTTAGCATTTGTTGGACAGCCATAGAAAATAAACGGCTTTAGGTATTTTTTTTTCGCGATAAGAAAAAGTGAATTTCCTGTTGTGAGCAGAAACTATTTTTAAACAGTAAAATACTAGAAATAATAGAAACTTAAAAACGTTCTCGATTATGGCGCATAGGACAAAATCTGTTTGAAATCAAATACGGATTGCGTCCGCAACAAATCTGATTCTTTAGACAGGGTCTGCATTCTCTAATGCCTTTAGCCTGTTCGAAAGCCTCAACACATGGCTTTCTAATAAACTTTGTGGTTCGAACGAAAATTTCCAATTGGAAAAAAGTTGTTCGACAACTCGGATTATTTGAAAGATGAAATCGGAAAATCATGAGGATCAACGTATCAAACTAAGTGGAATAAAATTTAATTTGGTTGACCAAAGCAGAGAGAAAGAGAGACGGCTTTTTGAACCCTTTGCTGTGCTAAAATTCTTTGCTACCGTCATTCTTCTTAAGTAATTTGCACAGAAGGCACAAAAAGTCGTATTGCGTAAAATGCGTAAATCTTATCACTCAACAGAATACTACTGCAGTTAACAACCTTTTCAAGATAAGGTATTTCGTAAAGAGTTCTCTTGGATGAAAGCCAAGCTTTCTAGCACAAGTTTCTCACTTGAATGTTGTTTCGTTTCTGCCCGAGTATAGCTTTCGATCGCAACACACATTACGGTCCGTATATTTTCTACGGGAAAAAATAAAATGACTCCTCCCCCGTAAAATGTGAATAGTATCGCTTGATAATAGGGAAACCGGACTATGACAAATTCTCACCTATGTTGCGAATACGACACGTTTAGCAATTGAAAGAATCCAATGCTGAATGTAGCGTGACAATGGAACCGATTAATAGAAAAAAATGTCAGCTTAAGGAAGAACTAAAAAATTGTTCTTTTCTCAAAATATCTCACCATTCAAAGGATAACCTCTTTAACTGTATAAACGTAGTGTCAAAAAGAACTGGCCACAGAGAGAGAGAGAGAGAGAGAGAGAGAGAGAGAGAGACATAGGCATTGACTGAAGGCTGAAGAAAATATCTGCTAACCAATGGGTAAATGCTACTACTACTACAGACTACTACTGACTCCGGCCATAGGCCAATCGTGTTGAAGCTAGTCTGGTCCAGCCTAGTTTAGAGCGGATTGAGGTTTGTTTTCAAGTCAGGTAGACTAAAATTTTAAAAAAGCCTTAAATCATTTATAAGTAAATCGTTCAAAATACGATAATTTTACATAGATCAACTTTAACCAAAGTTCAAATACGAATCGGAGTCGTACCATTATTCGAAAGTGGAACTACAAACATATCATAAGCTTATAGTTCATCCTAGATCACCAAATGTTCCATTCGGATAGTAATCCGTCAGCTAATAATAAAGCTTTGTGGAAAAGAAATTCTCAGCATCGCTGAATAGGAAAGACATGGTCTTCCATTCTGATAATCCAAAGTCATCCCCATTCTACGTTCATTGTTCGAAGAGTTGGTTTTATTAACTACGACAATTGTCAAGTGTTATGGAAATAAGGAAAGAAAAATAACAATTATTGTCATTTTCAAATATTATCGTCGCTCTCAGTTCAAAGACTAATGGAAATCTTAACTGAAGAAGGTTGCCCTGAAAGAAGTGCACGAGTGACAGCTTAGAGGGGTGAGATCTTCTATTTTTTAGTGACTAGCATCTGTTCTTTACGGACTATTGTTGTAAGTATGCTATAGTCGTCAAAAGACTTTCAACGGGTCAGCGGCCGTCCAGTTCTCCTTAGTCCAGGGTAGTGCTTTTTACTTCAGGGGAAAAATCTTTAGAGATGAAGGGATTTTTTTTTTGTGCTGGGCGTTAGAAGGTTTGCGTTGTTATCCATTTAACAGAGAAATTTGCTTCCGACCTAATGCGAACGAAGAGACAAAAGACGAACTTGAAAATTATTCTTAACTAAAGCGAATTTTAATTCTCACCCTGCTGTGGCTAATGACTGTCTTGGTCTCGTTTAGCGCTTTAATATATAAAGGAAAGGAAAACTACTGCCCATGTTGAGGCAACTGCCTATCTCTCTCCCGACCCATTTCTGAGTAGCGCCGTGTTTCATGTGTACGAAGACATCCACTAAGTGATTGGTCATCAAAAAAAAAAAAGCTCGTTTTTTCTAATACTAAAATTGGATCCGACCAAGCGTTGCTTCGTCTTCTCTCGAGTTTTTTCTAACAGTCTTGACTTTTAACGTCAATGGCTAAATGCACGAGAAATAAATGGCTACGGAAAATACGTGTACTCTATAGGATCTCTTTGATATCTGTTTCTTCGATCTTACAAGAGAACTGTGGAAGAAATTTTATGGTGAACATTAACAGGTGAACTGCCATCATTAACTAAGAAAATGTGTTTCAATCATAACCTTTTACATTAGTTTTGAGAAAGTTTATGGGGAAAGCAATCATCAGATAGTCTCTGCCTAGTTGCTTCAACATAGGGTGGACAATAGAAAGGCAGGTAATTAACTGTAACAAGTTTAAGTTTCTTGAGGGGATTTTTGTAGTGGTAGCTGATCGAACAATAAAGCCCTAGGTGAAGGCATTTATTGATTAGAAGGAATTACATAATTGGTTTCTTTCAAGTTTCCCTCCATTTTGCACGAATGTAGGCCTTATTATTGACTTTGAACGATCAACATTCTATTGAGACTTTTACAGTTAGTTTTACTAAAAAGATAGGCAGGCATTCTCAGGCCTAGAGTAGGTACACTTTTGCTACGCTCTTGGCTACGATTTTAAAAAGTAGAAAAGGCGGAAAACTAACTTTCGATGAATCGAAAATCAATACTTAATTAGGCTCTGCAGTGGAAGGTGTTGTTGTGACTTTGAAGGAAAATTTTGTTGTTTAACGAAAATTTAATTTATTTTTTATTAAAAAGAAGGGCAAACGTTATGATGGGATACCGCCCACTATTAAATACCTTACACCATTTTGCTTAACATAGTCATTCTTATAAGCACTTGTCAAAATAAGGCGTTATACGAGAAGTGGTCGAAAAAGTATTCCGATCCAAATCATCTTAGGCATCATTAGCGTCTGTGCTTGGATCAAAGCACGCCGTTTTCCTGTATCTCATGAAAATACTTTAAAAATTGCGACCTGCTGGTTGAAAACCTTACCACAGAGACAGACAGACACACAACCCAAGTTCGATGAAAAGAATTGTTTGCAAATCGAACGATATTATAAAAGTTATTTGCATCTCAAGTCGTTCTAGGCACAAACTTAATATATCCTCGTTCCATAAGAGCAAGTGATAGAAAATAAGCGGATTAGAAAAAAAAAAAAAAACAGAAGATTTTTAGGCCTTAAAACAAATATTAACCTACGCTCAGCAAAAAAAAAAAAATCTGAGCCTCGTTATCAGTGGATAATATTTAGGTCCTAAGCTATTGTAGGATCGCGTCATTGAAGAAAGCGCGAAGAAGCATATTGGACCTATTGTGTAACAGATTTGAACAGATTTATATTGCTGTTGTTTTTAGGCCGTGAAGCAATGTAAAGCTGGTGAACTACAGATAGCCGCAGAATGGCGCCAAATTTTTCAAGTAGGTGACGTTTTTGCCTATTGAACTGGCATCAAGTCGCACTTAACACCGATTAAATCAAAATTTTCAATCCTAATCAATAATAATAATGGGTCTGTTGGTCCAATCACATTAAGGCGACACAATTAAAAAAAGATAAATTTGTTAGGGGAGAGCCGATCAATTAAGTGCAACTGATTTTCACCTTTAACCGCTTCCTTGGCTGGGTTAGCGTTGCAATGAGGAATTACTTCTAACTGAAGTTAAGTTTAAAGTGATCAGAAATTTTTATTAAAAAGAATATGAGAAATAAAAGAGGGAAAAGTAGTCAATAATGTACAAATGATTTTGCGTAAGAATGATCCCGAGTAAGATGATTTGTTGGGTTAGCTGGTTGAGTTATCAATAGATCTACTAAAGCAAGTTAAAGGCCCGAATGGCGGCTTTCTGCCAGCTTGAAACCAAAAAGCTATGCAACAATATTATGGCTTTTGTGTGACGGAATAAAAAATGGACTGACGCACTGAAGACCCAACTGACGCTTTCCAAAAAAGGGATGATTTTATTAATTTTTTTTTTTTTTTTTTTTACAAAAAGATTCAAGAAAATCAAATCGTTTGATCCCTACACACACAAGCACGTATCATTAAGTTGGTAAAAGGCAACACAAGAAACCAAACTTCCTCCTTAAGAAGGGAAAGGGAATTCTCAATAGAAGACTACGTCTGGTCACCTTATATAACGTTATAAGAGAACTATTTGTTGGTGTTATTAAGCCTTACAAAGTTTGCACACAGCACATAGGAAAGACACTCTATATGCTGTATAAGCTGCATTTGATAGATCGAAAGAATTATTTATGAGTTGAGAGAATATTTCTAAAAAAATTTTGCGATCGCAGTCATGCGCATAATTTGTTAATCCTTTAACGAACGTTGATGCGTCTCATGCTAAAGCCATTTTTTTGCTTATCATGAAGCAAGAGCCTACTCTTAATGTTCAACAATAGTTGAGCGAGCTTGCGAAATTCAGTTTATAGATGAAGCGAAGAATATCTTTAAGAGCTCGAGGCATATTTTGCATGCAGTTTACAGAATTATAGCTTAACCTAAACCTTTAACCTAAAGTTAAAATCTTTGTTCAAAAATAGAATAACGAAATTTACTTTCGGTGTACGGTGCATGTTAACAATTTGTTATTTTTTTTTTTTTTTTAAGGATAAAACGTTCTTTGGTTTTGTAATCCTTTTCACGAGCGGAAGAAGATGGGGACGAAATAACTTGCATGACCATGGGAAAATTGGTCGAAAATATTTGGTATTTGCCGCTGAAAAAGGAGGATTAGATGAGCATTTGTTTTTTTCGCAAGCATCTTCTGCTATATATGTGTTACTATATATATTACTGCTAACTGTAATGCAGGTAACAAAGATGTGAGAAGTTTTTACATTTGAAAAGCAAGTTTATTTTCTCAGTGTAAGATTTACTACTTCGTCGTCAACATTTTGCTATATACACACTTTAATGGCTGCGTCATTATTTTATTCATATACACACACACAGATATTTATATGCAAGAAATAGGTAGAAACTCGTTTTAGTTGCAGTTTCTTCTTCTATTCAATTTTCTTATGTGCTATGTGTTATTTTTACTCAACATATACGCGCACATACACACACACACATATATATATATATATATATCTACATTTGCTCATTTATATGCTTCTTAAGAAACGATTAAACTCTAAAACCAAAGACCGAACGAACGCATAAGCCGTACTTCGTTCGTTCGTGCGGACTAGCAAAGTAACAACCAAACCAATTACAATTTCAATACAACAACACCAACAGCAACTTAGTTTGGATTGTTGTATAGAAAAATCGGAAGATGAAGAAAAAACAACTGAAAAAGAGAAGAGTGTTACAACTATACACACACACACACACACACACAAAACCCGTATATATATATATATATATATATATATCTATATGCATATATATATATAAACAAGCCTATGCTTATTCTTATAATGGATGACTATAGTGGAAAACCTGTTTGACAGGTAAAAACGTAACAAAAAGTTAACGATAAAGAATAAGAAAATAAAATAATAATAATAACAACAGCAGCCAGAACACCACCTAACTAAGTAGCTAAGCGTTTAGTTGGCATTTCAACACACGTTTAACTGAATACTACAGCGCTAAGGTATGTATGCATGTATGCACGTATGTGTGTGTGTGAAGGTGCAAAGAGAACATATGTGAGTTTATTGCATATAACTTGAGTTCACTGTGCTCCTTGTTTGGTTAGTAGTTTGGTTTTTTTTCTTTTTTTTTTTTTTTTAATATTATTATTCCAGACTCTCTCTCTCTCTCTCTCTCTCTCCTTCTTCAGCCTCTTTTAAAAAACGAGGATGCTGTGCTTGATAGCATATGATGATGCTGGTGGTGATCTTTTCTTCTGTTTTCCAAAGGCCGAAGTCTGCCTTTACTTTTACTTGAACTAAAACTAATGTTTTCTGTTTGGGTCCCTATGAATTTCTTGTTGATGCTTGAACAAAAAGGGAAAAGTAAAAAACCAGTATATTTGTAAGTACCTACACGTATACATCCAATCTAAATAATCCAATAAAAAATGTAAGCATTGATTGCGTTTGCATTAGTTTAATGGCACACATTAAAATTTCGACGTTTTATGCAGATTTACTCTACTCTAAGGACATTTTTTTACGTTAATATTTTTTAAAATCCCATTCTTTTGAATAATTCTTTTTGTATAATAAGAATAGGAATAATAATATAATTTGATTTCTTTCTTTCATTCACTTATTTATCTTCTTTACTTTATTTCTTAATGGTTTTTTTTACACATTTTTTTTGTTTTTTTTTTTGTTTTGCAAGGGTTTCTTTCTCTTTTAGAATTTGTTTACACAACACCATTAATCACTGTTTTCTTTCTTTGCTGTCAATTGTTTATGATTTGTGTTTTTTGGGAACTTCTTTTACCGCAAATGTATTACATGCATGTGTATGGAAGTAAATGGCAAATGCGAAATACTTTATCCCAAAAACTAAATCAGAAAAACTAATGCACAACAACAACGCAAAAAGTTCGTACACGCAATACTACCGCTACCATCCGTAAACTCCGTAAACATCACTTTTGCACGGAGAGAATCTTTTGCTACTGAGTTGAAAATTGATTGAACTGAAAAGGTTACATACAAGAAATTTTCATCTCATCTCTAAGAGCAATTGAATGAGAGAGTGAGAGAGAGAGCGGGAGGGAGAGCGATATAGAGGGAGAGAATGGCGCTCTTTTTCTTCTTTGTATCGCTTTCATATTAAATATGCTCTACAGCTGTCTTTACATTTTGCTTATTAGTTCTGTTCTGTTCGCATTTGTTTCTGTTTTTTGTTTTGCTTACTAAATCTTTTTTTTTTGATATTGTTGTTATTTAACTTTATGTACAAAACTGTGCTTGAAGTTAATAAAAAGAGATGCTTCTCTTTGCAGTAATCTCACTTTAGAAAGAAGAGGAATATTTTTAAGAGACATAAGTTGTTACTCTTAAGTGCTACGCAACATTTTCATAGCAACATATTTTTTAAATAATTTTCCTTTTAACGGAAAAGAGAGTAAAGACATTTTATTAGGGGTTTTTGACAGAGTGAAGTAAGCTATTAAGCCAGATTTTAATAATAAAGGGAAATTTATTAAGGCGGGAAACTAAAATCGAAGAAAAAACAAAAAGCAACAACTTTTCTATATTAAACAAATCAATATTGCTTACAAATGAATCTATGAAAGATTAAAGGCACTCCTCGTTTTATACGGCAAATAATTCAAATAAAATAACATAAGAGGTCAGCTCGATTCGTGATTTCTATTTCATACAGTATTTGTTGTTTCTTATGCGTTATATATGCGGGAAAGAAACAACAAAAAATATCGCCAAGAGTGTCTTGGAAGACTTGGAATCTAATTAAGTGATTTTGTTTTTGATTTTGAACAACTCTGAACCGATTGAACTGTTCATTCGCGCTTGATACACAGGTAAAGGTAAATAAATAACTGAGTTTCACTTATAATTGAGTTGTGGCTTTATTTAAACGTGTAAAGTCTCGGAAGTCAGTGTTTTTCTAAATTCTACCTCTGTACATATAAAAATGTCGTCCCTACAATTAAACTCGGACCAGAGGATTTTCTTCCAATTAGAATATTGTCGTAAGTTCTGCTTAGTTTTTCAAGCAATTCACTCTGTGAAGTTGTCAAAGCTAATCTTCATTTCAGATTTCAGCTGCCTCTTGCGAAAATATGCCTTTTGTCAAATGAAGTGAAGAAGAAGGACTTCTCAACTACAATAGCGATGCAGTAATTAATGTCCTCCACTTTTCGCTACTTAATATGACGACAAGACGGAAAGACAATTAATTGTGTCAGTGCCTTTGTCCTTCTGCTGATATCGCGTCTATAGCCTGATACTCTTATCTAAATGATTTTCGCCTTTCACTGGCATCCGAAAACATGGGAAGATTTTACAGACTTTATTACGTCTTAAGCAAAGTACTTCTTGTTCACACTTCTTGTTCGCCTTTCCCATTATGTAGCGGCAACTTATCTATTGATGGCCCGGTGAATACCTTTAGAGAAGGGAAATAATAGATTTTATAATTTGAATCCAGGAATAATTCCACAAAATATAGAAAAATTCCCCGTCTACCTGGATGTGCCCGCATAACGCAATCCCGCCACTTGGTGCAGGGAAAATGATGGACATTTTCGTTCCTTTAGTAATGTTAAGGTGAAAGAAGCGCCAGCTCGGAAGAGAAGAATTCAAATTAACGTCTGATAGATGGGATGTGCAAACCCAAGGTGCCGAAGAAAACAAACGAGTTCAGAATCTAATTAAACAGGAATTTCCAGGTATTGCCTTGAAGTTCCCGAAAACTTGAACTCGTCGTCGTACTTGTTCGCAGGCAACAAAAATCTACCCGACGCTGTTAAGACTGTTGAGTATCGTCGTTGCAGTACTTATATACAAGTACGTCCACCGCAGGTCTTTCCCGAGTCTCTTGAAGAGGGTAATCGGTTTTCTGAACGCTCTCGTAAGAGACACTACTGAGATTGATCGTTCCTTCACCGTTCTTCCGCCGTTCCGTGATCGTTCTTTCACCACGGTGGGGCTGCTCTAAAAGAACTTACGTGTATGTCCTCGCCTGCCCTCCCCTTCCACCAACCGATCTTTTATCAACAATACTTTCTGCTCCTTATCGAGCTCGTTGCAACTGTCGAAAGTTTCTGGATTTCCCGGGTCATGTCAAGAACAGACTATAGATATAGCACTCGCCATTTAACAATCTACGGTATTTGGATTTTTCGGAATGATGCCCATGCATACGATACGCAGACACTACCAAATTTGATTTTTGGTAATTTTTTTGCTGTCAGATATCACCAGATTATGTGGGTTTAAAAAGAAATCGTTTGAAAAGTCATGAAGCCTTGTCTGTCTTATTTTCAAAAAAAGAAGTTCAGCCGTCGTCAAGAGAATTCGACCTAAAGAAGAAATTTTTTGTTCATACACTTAGCGAGAGAGATTTGCGGCCAAGCAATAACAAGCTTGCGGGCTACTGCAGTAGGCCTAAGTTTTGGGCGTCCCTGCTGTAACGCTTTGGCACACTTACAGGATTGCAAAGCTGGTAATGAGTGCCAAAATGATGGACTTTTCAAAGAATAGTAAAAGCCAACCACCAGTTATCGGTCACAATTTCTACATCATTTTAGAATAGAAACGTCTTCTGTGCATACTGAGTGCTTGCGTATGGAGAAGAAACTGATTTAAAATTTGTCGAATTTTTTTAAACCACATGTATGGATGTGTGTATGTGTGTGTATCAAGCAGCCGGTCGATGGCGAAGGGCACGTTTTAACTTCAAGAAAAAAAAAAAGAGAAAAATAGTAGAATAATGAAACAAATTAGAAACGAAATTGTTTTCACTTTTCCATCCATAACTTACTCGCATACATCTCTAGACTTAATGTGACGAGATTGTTGAATAAAAATTTTATTTTAAGCGTAAAACTTCTATTTAGAATACATGACCGAACCAACTGAAAGAACTTATAATGCATGTGCATGCGTGCATGTTTGCCTGGGAGCTCATGCAACCCTATATATGTTCAAATTTAATGAAAATTAAATTATAATTCTGTGCAAACTTTACATGATTGCGGAGAGAGAGAGAGAGAGGAAGAGAAGGCGAAAGAAAAGAAAAAACTTTAATAAAAAAAAAAAAAACAGAGGAAGACAAAAAAGAAACAGAAACTTTTGTGAAAAAGTTTTAATAAAAGTGCAAGTAATGCGCTAGTTATGCACCAGCCACATACGAGCTGCAAGGAGAGCGACCTCAGCTTACGATATAAATTTCAGAACGTACGGTTCGTGCACTTCAAGGCTCATTCATTTATTTTCATTAGAATTTTGCCGTTCAGCTGCAGGCGCGCTTTTCATTTTTTCTTCTTTGCTTAATTTTATTATTTTTAACGTGAAGTCTGTATTCGTTCTGTTTGTTTTCGTAAATACAATTAATTAAAACTATTTTTCTATATACATTTTCCCCTTTTTTTTTTTTTCCAAACATTGGAAGTATCAAATAACTTTTAAATAATAAAAAATCATAATGAAAATAGAATGATGTTAAAGTAGTTTTTACTTAAAGCATATAAGCGACATTTCTCGTCTTACAACGACTCTTTGATACCTTAAAGTGCATTTGGGCTCCGATTTGTATGAAAATCAAAATCAAGTCCATTAGTGATTTCTTCCCTTTTCATACAACTTTCTTTGGTGGGTTTTCGATACCCTACACCGCTTATGGTGCAAGTGCATATTAAGGTTTTTTTGGGATGTATGCCACACCCAGAAGGATTTAAGCTGGAGTCATCGATCCAAAATCACTTTCCTGATGAATTTGTCCGTCTTGCTTTCTCGTATTTCCTTCTGAAACGGTTTAAGCCTGTCTGTCCATGTGTCCGTCTGGTTCTCTTGGGTTCAGCTTATAGGCCGCAATTTTTGAAATATTTTGATAACATTTAGTAAACCAACATGTTTTGACCTAAGGATAGACGGTGTTGAAAATTGTTTGGATCGTACCACACACACACAGAAATCCTTATATGAATAACTATAGAAGGGTTGAGTATGTTATGGTCAACCGTGACCCACTATAGTGTATAGTGTGCACTAAAATAGAATGTAGCAGCGCATGTATTGGCATTGTGCTCACTAAATCGAGGCTCAATGCTATATAAAAATTATCTTAAAAAATAATGCTTGTTAGTCATAGTGGCACGCGATCGTTACTCAATTTACTTTCACGTTGTACTCTATTTTTAGATAAGATTAATGTGCTTTGCTTAGATTTCTTACGGATTTGACTACACTTGGGGTGGACAAATGGACAGGAAGAAAGTAAGCCAATGAGGTGGTGACTACTTACAACTTTTGTAATTTAGAAATAATTTCTTTAATGATTTGAATTTTGCAAAATCCTTTGCAAAGTTTTTGTTTACAAACATTTAGATTAGCTAAGCAAAATACATTTGCTTCAGTTATCGTAAAGTATTCTTAGTAATAGTACAATAAGAGTAGTGTCAGATAGTTAATCTGATCATATAGAAGAACTATTTTGTATATAAAATTTTAGGTCGGAATCTTCTACAACTTTTACTTTCTTTAAAACGTACTTTATTACACCACTCGTATGTAAGCAAAGGAATCTAAAACTGTAACATGGAGAAGGCCTTGAGTTAAACCTATTACTTATCTGTACCAATCGATTAAAAATCATTTTCTGAATATGTCCATCCGCCTGCTTGATGTCTGCCTATGTAATTTATGTCCATGCAATGGACACATTTCGAGATATTTTAATGTTATGTTTGGCACACTAATGGTCTTTGGCCCAAGGGCAAACTCTATTGCAAGTTGATTGAAACGGACTATTCTTGCCTCTGTTATCTAAATAAAAACTTAGTTATTTGACAGTTAAGATTCTAAAACATCGGACTTTAACCCCCATAAGGACAGACAGACAGACATGACAAAAACAAATGACGATCCAAAGCTCAGTTAACACGTGTACATATGTATGTAATATATATAAAAAATGTAAAAAAAAGTAAATGCATAACAATTGTCGATCAAATTACAAGTCCTGAGGTGCATTCGCGGCCTATCCGTCTTTTCCGCGAATTTTCTTCCTAGCCTTCACCGTGCTTATACACGCGAAAAAGAAGAAGAAAAAATATATGTATGCATACACGCTTATATATGTTTGTGCAAACACGCAACGTGGCGCACGCGCACGCGTCCACTATGATGTGTTCGACCCACCTAATATTACTATAAAAATGAATTCTCAAGAAATACGTTTGACCTTTACAATCCACTTTTACAGCAAAATATCACAAAACACTTTAGTTTACACAGCTTTAAAGAGGACGTACCTATTCCACTGTTCCCTACAAAAAACCTTCAACTTCTTACCGCATAAACCGGTTTACGTTGGGCTTGTGACTTGTCCGGAAGCTATCTTTTACAACATCAATCAATCTCCCACCCATTTTTCTGGCCATATGTTTATAAATACCTATATACACATCACATATATAAAATATCAGAAGAAGAAGAAGAAGAAGAATAGAAATGATACATCTAACAGATCCCTTATGCTAAGGACGATAGCTATAGTAAAGGAAACGTATGAAATTAACTAATTTTCATCTTTTTTTTTTCAGATCTTGGATTGATTTCATTTTCATAATGAGCGACTCAACGACATAACATAATTAATATAACTTTTGTTAACATTCAGTTTGAAAACAAAGCTTTGTTTTTCAATTAGATGCAATAATAGTAATATGTTATAAAAGATAAAAAGTTATTTTTACGCTACTGAATTCTGAGAAATATTTTCTATATTCATATATATATATATATGAATAAGTGGGATATTGAATGACGAATATAATAAAATATGCAGTGTACATGAATGAATGAAACTAACAATGTATGTGTTAGTTAAAGTATATGAGTATTTCAGTGCAAATATTAATATTAATTAATCTAATTAAAAGACAAAAAAAAAAGAAAAAAACATTTAGCAAATTACACATTAACTAACCTTTTTGCTTATACTACTTTATTGATATTTCTTCACCATAAAAAATAAAAAAGAAAATAATAAAATCTAGTAAATAGTAGCTATTAGATAAAAAGTCTTGTCTATCCAGTACTTGTAAATGCAACTTAATGTCAAACGTGCGCTCTTTATATAGGTATGTATTTATGTGTTGATAGGAATAATATTAATTTAATTTCCTTAAATTTTCTATTTATGCATTTTACTAACATTAATGTTATCCATCCAAAGTCGTTTATAAAATGAATCTTTTAAATTTACCATTAATGGTACATTTTAAAATTTCCCCTTTTGTTGAATTGAATCAACAAGTGTTTCAGCAACAATAATATTTAGGAAATGTTGTTGAAACATATCATTTCTTTTAAGAGAGAGAAAGAGTAATGTTGCTAAACATTTACTGTTTAACACCCCTGCTTTAGTGTGCGAAATGCATGCATGTGCATGTGTAAGGTGTTCTCAGCTTCGCGAATTCCCCTTAAAACTGTTAAAACCAAGTTTCTTTTAAATGTTTTTTATTGCTATGCTTTCCTACTGCATTTCTGTGCATTTGTTTTGCTTACATACTATGACCGCTATATAGCAAAAACTAAACGTAAAGCATTGACGTACATTCAAAAGAAATCGTGGTAAAAAATCTTTATTATAAAACATGATGTATACACACATGTATATACACGCAAGCATAAACATGTAGGTTTATATGTATGTATATCTATATATGCATAATGTTCGTATACATATGCTTGAACATATGCCGTAAGATATTCCCTTGTACGTAGATATTGCTTTATGTGGTCTTAAAGATCTACTTTTAACTCGTTTTCCGTTTTCTTTTAACAAACACATGTAAATAAATATTGGTGAACGTTTATAAAAATGTATGTATGTATGTATGTTTATACATTATGCTTAAGTGTGATTTCTTTTCGTTTGATTACATTGACTTTAGGTTTGTTTTCTTTTTTTTTTTTTTATGTTTTGCTTTATTGTAAAACAAGTTCTGTTTGTTGGCAACAATGTGACAGTGATATGGCTATCTAACGGCCTCACCTTTGTTTAAATTTTAAAAATATATTTATTTTTTTCTGTATTTATTTGTTTTTTTGCTTTGCTTTGCTTTACTTTGTATTCTACTAAGAAAGGCTTAATACCATAATCAACAAAATATACGATAAGTACTCGTTTGGTTTATTGTGCTTAACTGGCTCTTGGAACTTCTTAAGAAACTTTCTATAAATGCATATAAAATACTGTTTACCTCCTTGCATACGTCAGCGTGTGCATATGTTTATATATAAATGCATGTATAATGCATATATATATATCTATATATATATATATATATATATCTATGTTTTTGTTTTGACTTTTTCTTTTTTTTTTTTTTAGCACAACGTGTTTGGCATAAACTGCTATCAAGCAATTTACGTACGTACCCGTATAGTTGTTTAAAGCTTGTTTCTGTTTATTTTATGCCTAAATAATGAAAATAAAAGAGAAGGACTGACTGACTGATTATGCAGAATGAGTGTGCGTAAGCATATGTTTTATGTGTATATTTTGGTCTTCTATCGCGGTTAAGCATATGTATGTGCATATTAATTATGGTCATTTCTTTAGCCTCAACAATAAACAAACGATGTTCATATTTATTAAAAAAAAAAAAATTCTAAACGTTTATAAAATTTGCTGCACAATAAATACGCCTATGCGTGGCCTCATGTATGGCCAGTAAGTATAGGCTTACGATGATGATATTTATCAATAACTGGTGCTGGTAGCAAAAATTCTATCAGGATGTGTCTGCTATTGAAAGAATTTTGAAATTATCGTTAATAACGTGGCTGACAGGTGTCTGTTAATTTATTGTTTTTATGTTAAATTTAAGCTTAAAAATATCGACTTATGATTGAAAAATTTACATGCGCCATGAAGCGATTGGAAGAATTTCCTCTGTTAGGTTGAAATCTTGTCAAAAGTGTTTGAACACAAAAGGAGGCTCTGTCTACATGTACTGGTTGACTTTGTTCTTTTTTCTTTTCCTCTTTATAGCTTTTGCTAGCTTCCTGTGTCCATTACCCAACGATGGGCGCATACTATTAAGTTTATGTATAAACTCAGAGCAAAAATCAAGGGCGAGCGAACGAAACTAAATATTTATTGTCTCTTCTGTTCAATGACTTCTTCTTGTCGTGGCTTTAAGGATTTCTAAATAAGTTGTTGCCGGCATTAGTTGTCTGTTGTTGTGTACCAGCAACATTTACACGAATCATTCAAAGGAAAAATGTTAAATAAGTAAATAGTTCCCAAAACTAAAAACAATAACCTGCACAGTGATCATAAGTGATAATAAGTGCCATTAAAGCACTAGTGTAGAGCAATCCTTTATTGCTCCCTGCACGATTTGTGATACAAGAGTGCATAAAGCATGTGCCATTGTATATAATACATAGAAGGATTTTTTATCCGTCCATTCGGAATCGTTTCCTGCATTAATCTAAGCTTGTCTGTCCTTCCGTCCGGCCGTCTTGTTTAAAGCCTTACTTTGAAAAGATGTCATACGAAGAACTGCACTAAGTAAAGTGATGTAGGGTATATGACAGTAGCTCGTAACCCCCCTTTTATTTTTTTTTTAATTTGTAAATACTTGTTTTAAGCTACTGTAAGCATATTTTCAAAAGTTGAATTTGCTCATAGGGGTAATAATCGGCAAGGACGCCCTGTCCTCTGACCCGTAGGCGACGGTCATAAGAGGATAGGATAAATAATAAATCTTCATGAGATAACTAATCGTCATTAACGTGGGCTGTGTACTGCTTATGTGTAGGTTGTTTCCACGTTGTTGTTGTTTCTAGAGATAAAGAAGATTTTTCCATCAATTAACTCCTTAGAATTAGAAGGCTTTCTCAGCAATTGCCTGTTCATCGTACGACAAGCTACCGCAACTCGTCACTCTTCAATCACATTTCCCGACTTTGGAAAAATCTACCAGCAGTAGTCTTTCACGCCGTGCCTGATCTTTCCCCTTTTAAGTCAAACTTAAACAAACACTACTCCCTCGTCTACCTTCGTGGCTAGTTATATACAGAAAAAAAAGAAGAAGATTCATTAATAAAAAATGTCTGCAAGGGTTGTTTTTGAGATCGAATTACAATGTTAATCAGTTGCATAACTAGATCAGAAAACATCAGAAAATAGTAGAAATTAAACGTGAAGGGCTTTGTTTCTCCAAAAAAAAAAAAAAAAAAAAAAAAATGGAAAAATACATTTTATTAAAAGCGTTGTGCACCACAGTTACACGTTTTTTCTAATCTTCGCAAAAGGACGTGAATTTCATGTGGAAACGGGAACTTGTTTCTTCAATGGATGTACGTAAGCATTCGTTTCTTGAACATCGTCTTAAAATTGAAAAGCTTTACTTAACCTTAATACGACCAAGTATTCATATAACGAATTATACCACGATGTGACTCTTAGACACTTATTTTGGGAATATATAAAATGTTATTGTCTTCGTTTATACTTTCCCCAGGCATATCTGTCCGAAATTTTACTCTCTATTGGGTACTTCCTGCCAAAAAATATGGGAGCGAACGACATTTTTGTGCTCAAAATTCAAAAGAGACTGAAAGACTTACATAATACTCCCTCAATGTGTTTGTTCGTGTGTTTGTTCGTGTGTTAGCAGAGCCAGAAATCAACAAGTAAGACCTGAGGCTGCAATTTCCTTACCAGATATTTCTTCGATCCAAGTATATGGTCTTTTGGGAGCGCTTAAGGAAAAGTGCGCGAAATTTAGATGAAAACATTTATAGCAGGTAATGATTTTCCCTCCATGTTCTAGAAGGTTTAAAGCATCTATTAAGTCAACAAAAGGAAAAAAATTTGTTTGTTTGAAAAGTACGGTGATTCCCTCCTAAAATCATTCGTTGCCAACAGTCATACATCGCTTACATATACCCTATGTATGTATGACCGTCTCCTACCCGAGCCTGGCGTCACAGACACATGCATATTGCGATGTAGTCGTTTCTTACCACGGCCTGGCGTCACAGGTGTACGGCTGACATTTTTGGACACATTAACTAAGACTGTTGTGCATGCAACAACATTGTCAATATCTAAAACGATAAAGTGTTTGAAGACGACGATCGGTTTCTGTCGGATCTGTCGATTATCGAGCCCAAGTAAAATCTATTCCAGCTGGTGTCATATAATCAAACAAAAAAATCTTAAAGTGTAATGAATGTTTGCCCAGGAGACCTTCGCAGCGAACGGGTTACGGAAATGCTTGAGTTACTTGGATGGGGAGTTTAGCCTTGTGTCTTACCCTCTTCCTGAAGACTAGTTTTCATGATCAACATTTCTTTCTCTCTATACGTAGCAATTTGGCTGTCCAGCGTCTCGATCTACGGACGATATATAATTTCTCTCTTTCTTTTCTTTCTTTTTAAGTTTAGAATTTATAGCTTAATGTCGACTGAATTATAACTGAGTTAGATATTTGAAAAGAAATATATATATGTGTATATATATATGTGTATATAATAAATATAAAGAAATAAAAAAAGTTCGGCAAAAAAAAGAACAATGATTCGTCTATAATGCAAATGAGTATTTAATGTTGCTCACCGACAAGCTGCTGTTAAACGAGTTGGCACACGTTTAATTGCTAAGCATTAAAGTCGTCTTTTTGAAAACCTTAACCTGTAATTAAAGTGCAAATAGTAATCGTCACAGGCATAAGCCACAATAGTAACGATGACAGCAACAACAATAATAATAATAACAACAGCAATAGCACTAACAACAATAGCAGCAGCAACAATGAGAAAAAAGGAAGCAAACATATCGTCAGTGGTCAGAAATAACATCATCGAGCTAGCAATGGCAAGTAAGCAGCAAAAGGCCAAGAACATCATTACATTTGTTGTGCATGTACATGTTTGCGCACACATAGGCTCACGTACACAATAGCACACGTTTGTTGCATGTGCATGTGCATGTGCATGTGCATGTGCATGTCGAACGGGCATCAAGGCAATGACTACGGTAAACATCTTAAAATGATTCCTTTCGTTGTCATATTGCTTGTAATTTAAGAAAATGTAGCGAAGAAAAAAAAAAAGAAAAAGAAAATAAGAAAAAAACGTTGCTGTTGTTGCTAGTGCTGCGGCTGCGGCTGCGGCTGCTGCGGCTGCTGCTGTTTTACTTAACCAATCGACCACAAAGTCTTTTACGATGATTTAAATTGTTTGTCAGTCAGTAAGCAGTCAGTAGTTGCTGATGCCCCCATATGGTTCTAAGTTAATGTTGCTTCATTTCTTATATAAAAGATCTTTGCCTTTGCGATGTTTGTTGTTAGTAGAAAAGGTGGATAGGTATAGCGGCTTCGGCTACGGCTTCGGCTTCGGCTTCCATTCCATATGCTTCTTACTTAATGTATTTTCATTTTATTTTATTTTCATTATTTTTTTGCTTTTCTTTCTATACTTGTGGTTAATTTCTTTTGAATAAATGTGTGTGCGTGTGTGTGTGTGTGTGTTTGCCCATATTATGTGTATGTGTTTGTGTTTATAGTTGTTCTCGACAGCTTAGCTTTTTATTTGAATTTTTTTCTCTCTTTTCACTTTGGCTCCTTTCCCTTCCCTTCCCCTCCCCTCACCAAAGCTCTATATTTTTTAATTTTTTTTCTTTTTTTTTTTTTATTCCTTCTTTCTTACTTTTTCTACCTGTTGTTTAATATTGAAACGTAATACGCTGTTTACCTACATACATACATACATGCATACATAAATACATACATATATATATATATAGATATATATGCATGCATTCATATGTATGTTACACGCACATCCAAGCATTGTAAACACAATGTTCAATGTTTATATAGTCTGACGTTAATGCTTTTGTTTGTCTTTTTGTTTCGAGCTCTTTCATGCAGTTTCCTCAGGAGTTTTACTTACTTCATATATATATATATGCATTTATCTAAATATATATATATATGTATGTGCAAATATATGTGCACATATGTGCATTAACAAACCCATATAACAAAGTTGAACTCATGAACTAAGTTGATGGTCAACACGCTTGCATATATGAGTAAATTTATATGTTTTGTATTTAGTTTTTTTAATTCTACTTCTTCTTTAACTTTGACCGTTTGGAGGCTTCTCTATGCGGTTACCTAATAAATGATGTAAAAGCTATCTTTCACTTAATTGTAAAGTGCATATGTATGTGTGCAATGTTTTAAACACATTAGAAGAAAAAAAAAATAGAAAAGTTTCTCTGATCTCCTGCAAGCCATAGTCGATAAGAGAAAATTTTTAAGCACTACACCTTTCAACTTCACTAAGGTGAACAGAAGGTTTAAACACAAAGGGAATGGCGTACGCACTTCAAATGACTTTTTTTTTCAAAAGTCAACTATTGACGTAAAGTGAATCCTTTATTTTTTATTTTAAGCTACAACCCGCATTTATTTCTACTCTTCTTCATTGGCGAGAGTGTCGCAGACAGTACAAGAAGGACTCCATGAGGTCGTCTTGTTTCAGAAAAATGCACAACAATCGAAAGCTTCCGAACAAGTTCACCTAAAACGTCTGATACTAAGTACATCCAGATTGTTTGGACTCGTACTCGTTCTAATAGGGATCACACAGCTCGTTGTCGTGATCGTACTTATTAGGGTGAACCAGTGATCCCTAATCGTGTTAGTACATAGTACGATCACACAGTTCGTTCGCTCGTGCTAAGTACAATCATGGAGCTCTTACTCGTAATCGTATTGTGTACGATCGGATCGCTTGTAGTACGATCACACAGTTCGTATTTGTACTCACGCTCGTGCTAAGTACAATCATGGGGCTTTTACTCGTAATCGTATTGTATACGATCGGATCGGCTCTTACTCGTAATCGTATTGTGTACGATCGGATTGTTCGTAATCGTGCTCTCACTGTAACTTGTTGAGATGTGTAACTTTCTTTTAAGCTACACTCCTTTTTTTGCTTTTGCTCCTTCTCTCTCTCTCTCTCTCTCTCTCTCTCTCTCTCTCTGAACTGAAACAGGAAAGTCTCTCCATGTTTTACTCACGGTAATCTTAAAGTTTACTCAAAAAAAAAAAAAAGAAAGAACGGAAGAGGTTGGATGTGATCTTATGGGAGCAAGAAGCATACTTTAAGGATGGTAAGAATTATTGAATTAAAAAAATATCACTGAATTTAGGATCTGCAGGTTAAAAGGGCTAATGAAATAACCGAGCCTTTGCAGGCCCTATACGGAATTCTGGCTAGGAAGACTAGGCTCTGTTCGGAATTTCATCAGATCGTATATAGTATCTTGCGTACATCCTCATACTTCACGGACAGTGCTTTATATATGCAAAATAAGTTTGCGTAGATGCTTCCCCTTCCCCTTCCGCCGAGCCACTTTCTTTATGGCTTGTCTTTGCATGCAATGTACAGAGTATTGAATGCTCCTGCACGGATACTCATGCTTCACACTAGACGGGTATAATAAATGTGTGAAACAAGTCTCCGTAGGTCCTGTGCAACATCTTAACAGGTGTTATCCATAATCTGCACAATCGTCCTTTTTCCGAAGCGACACTTTATTTATGTAAGACCGAGTGTTCCTTGACATTCACTATAACCTGATAATTGCTTTTTTCATATTCAGTTCTGATTTCCTAAATGCTAACCGACTTTTAATCCATTTTCAACTTAATGGTGGTGCGTTTAAAACTTAACTTCAGTAGAGCACCGATAGCCTTTAATGCTAGTGCTTCAAGATCATAATAATAATATTTTTAACATATTTTAAGTCGATCACCTTTACTTGATGTCTTTGTCTAATGTCGGCCTTAAACCTTTATAGTCTTCTTCCTATGTTAGCAATACGAGCATGAAGAAGACGGCAATAATGCTTGGATCGCGTAATACGAATAATCATTTTGACCTTAAAATTGGCGAAGAAGGTCATGTCAAAATTTAATTTCATTTAAAGTCACGGAATATTAGTTCGGCTAGAAGGAGACGGGGTGGACTTGCGCAACACAAACAGGATTTACTTAGGCCACGATAGTCTTCTTTTTCTATGATCTTTCTTAGCAGCTTCAAGGAGCAGAGAGGCTTTCATATGACAAAAAGGACTTACTTAGGCTAATAGGATAATAGGCTTTTCTTCTATCATCTTCTTAAATAGCTTCAAAAAGTAGTAATTCTTTACCGATTGGTTTTTTAGGACCCGAGCTTTTCATTGACAAATTCGCTGATTATTTTATTCACACGTACTGTGACTAAGAATTGGTAGACATATTGCACAAAATTATTTTTCTCTTAATTGTTATGGAAATTTTTATATCTCGCTGCACTGGCATTATTTAATTTAAACGAGAATATTTAATCTGAATGATGGGAATCCACATGTGAGTGAATTGTCATACGCATACACTCTGCGCATTTATATAAAAATGGCAGCACATTAAATAATTTTATATTTAATATAATTTTCATTAACTATAACATTAATCGCATGCTTGTTAATGACATTTGAAACAAATTACTTTTATAATCAATTAAAAACGAGAACAAAAAAAAGAAAACAAAGAACGATAAAAACCGAATTAAAGCCAGTTAAAGAACGTTTAGGGGAACAGTAGATTTTGATAAATGCAATAAAAATATTTGATGTCTCGAAATGGCGAAAAGTGATCAGAAAGCTACTCCCGTAAGCTATTTTCAGAAACGCTCTGTTTAGCAACAAATTCAAGCCGAAATGATTTATCGCTATAAACTTGGGCGCTACAGTATAAAATACTATCAAACGAAGCTTTCCCTCTTTTAGGAAAATTCCGGAAGGCCTAAAATACTGTGCCATGATTAAGTGAAGAGATCTCTCTAAGTAAGTCAATCGCTAGTGCGTGCAAAGAGCGGATCCATTATTAGTTTATATTTCTGAACAGCGTTGGAAAGTTAAAGCCAACGGAGATATGCTTAAGGCAGACTGCAATGAATTATGAAAACCACTCACTAGCTCAAGTGATTTCTTTACTGCACCTGTCGCGTAGATGAATAGATAAAAGTCGCAAGTCCATGCTCGCGTGTTCAAGTCTTGCTCATAGTCGCTAAGAGCATAACACTTACCTTTCTTGCGGTTAAATTTTTCAAATCAGTCACTGAGTCGTCAGCTCCTTCGAAATACCCTCCACTGTTCGTTCAAACAAGTAAATTAAGTAAAGAAGAAGAAGAAGAAGAAGAAAAAGAAGAAAAATATTCTTTGAAATCATACGTGGAAAGCAATTAATGCTGATGTGTCCACCACTAGACACTACATTTTGTCTTCCTTGGAGTATATATATATATATATATATATATATATATAAGTATATATATAATATATATGTAAATGTAAAATGTAAACATCTCCCCCGAAAATGTCATTGTTTTGCAATAATTTCTTCGAAACTAAAATTCATGAAATTCGAATAAGGAAATTTCACTTACTCTACCCTTGTTTGTAAGTGTATGTGGATGTCAAATGTTTCTGCTTTTGTTCCCTCGAATAGTGTACTAACACAGATTAAACCGTATAAAAATATTAAGACCAGTCGCTGAATGTTAAAACCGTTCGCTGTTAAAAAAAAAAAAATGTTTAAGTTACTCTACAAGATCTTAGGCTGCGGCCACTCCCTTCCTCTTTCTCCTCTTTCTTCCCTTTTTGACCGTCATCGTGTTACTCGTATAGCTGGCATCCCCTGAATTTTGGATTCTATGCAAAAAAGAGTGCGTTCATATATTTGTTGCAGGAAAGTGTGGTCTTCCGAATATTTATGGACTTCACCTTAGATCGAGTATTGCTGTGATGTGTCTTTAGTGCTTCGTTCAAGTCAAGAGATGCGAGAAGATTTGTAGAAGAGCTTCTGCCTCGTACGGCAGGTTTCAACGGAAACTTTAAAGGAACAGGTAGACCTTTGTTGTTCAATTAATTTATTATTAATTAATTAATATTTGCTTCTTAATTAAATTACTATTAATTATTTTTATACATTTTTCACTTTATCATTATTATTAATTAATTAACATCGCACTATTAATCATATACGAAGTGAAATGAAAACTTTAAAGTTATTTATGTTTAATATTAATTAAGTTAATATTAATAAAAACCGCAGCAAGGAATAAAATGCTTTATTGAAATGCTGCAAATACACCTGCTGGCCAAGAGCTCTGTCTGCCTACAAGTTCATATTGTATCCAACCTCCGGCGCTCAAGTAAATTTCCATCGTTATAAACGTTAATTGTGGCCTGCACCTGACTTTTTTGTATCGTGTAGCGCGATATCATGTTTGTTAGTGAAAACGACGTGCTAAGCGGTTGAAGGAACACAAGTAGTAATAATGTGTAGAACTATGGATGGAAAACTTAAATGCACGAATTTAAAGCACTTGCGGCAGATATCGAATTTACTTGCTTTCGGCCACTTACTTACTTACTGGTGTCATGTCCTGAGCGACCTACATCCCTACACGGAATAATGAGTAAACGTAATACCATTCAAAAAGTAATGTTCACCAAAAGGACCAACAAGGACAAAGGCAATGAAAAGTTACATAAGAGCGGGTCTTTGTTAGCCGCCGCTTTCAACTGCCGCATTAAATTTACAAAATCAGTGTTTCGTTAACTTTTGGCTCTTTCGTTTTTACGCTGGCCTTTTAGCTAGTTTTGGTGGATATTTGCAGCAGGCATTAAATTATTTTTTCAGCTGTTAGTTGTCGTTTTATTTATATTTTTTATTGAATGCCTGTCTTTAAGTAGACCTCAGCCTACATTCCTTTAATGTTGCGGAGAGAAAGATGAAGTAGTCCTCGAGAGCACTACTGGCGCAAAGTTGGGCAACCGTGCGCAGGCCACTTTTTTATTTATGCTCCATCCATGTCACCATTAATCTGGTTGATAATTAGACGGCTTCGGGCTTTTGAGTTGTATATGAATTGTAGCCTTCTTTGTGAGAGGCAGGAATCCATCGTTCGTTGCGAGTTCTAAACTGCCAAGAAGGCTGCCTGGTAGCATTAACCCTTCACAAGGTCCGTCCCGGCCATTTTTAAGATGAGCAAAAATCCGCTTTTAGCTGTGGATTTTAGAAAGGTGTGAGATTCCGTTGTTACCAGTGAATTGTAATCTGCCAACAAGACAAGAATACATCATTAGTTGTGCGTATCGCTCCCTGTGAATAGTAGTAAAGTTCTAAAGTGGTGGTTCTAACTCACTTGTGGGTTTTAACCTTTGAAGAGTTGTAAGGTTCCTAAACGAGTTGTAATTCTTCAATATAGGATAGGGATTAAGAATGTCGTTTAGTTGTAGCTTTCTTAGTATGGAAGAACAATTCCATTCATATAGGGTGCATAGCCAATCGACTCATACTTAATTTTATGCTCTCGGCTAGATAATATCCTTTACAGAGACTCCGACATTTATTATGATGCAGCTTAAGCTCCTACACACAAGTTCCCTGCGTGATAATTAGTTGGTACCAACAATTGAAGGCTTTAATGTTCATTTGATTATAATAAAGACTTCGCTTTTGCTATGCACATGCTTTCTAATATTATTTAATTTTTATAATTATTTTATCAGTTCTTCTTTACACTTTGGGATAAATCATATTCTACCCAGGACGCAAAGTTATCGTTTTTAGCAAATACAGAAACCTCAACAAATCTACACCACCTTAGTAGGCTATCTTCACTTTTCTACAAAATATTTATAGAGAGCATGTCAGACATCATAACATCTTTACAGGTTGTAAGATCTTTCTGTTGAGGGCGTGGTTTCATACTTATTTCGCACGTTCACCGTGAACCAGCAATGCGAACACAAAGTCTCGTCTTACGCTCTCAGTTTTTATGCTCTTGAACTCTTCAATAAAAGAAAATCGACGGACATAAGGACGAACAGATTCAAACTATTATGCTGATTAAAATTATATGTATACACAAAATAGGTTCGGTAAAGTGCGTACGATGACGGAAGTTCAAATCTAGTCTACTATTATTTATTATATGAAAAGGAGAGAAATTTGTAGTCACATAAAGTGCTAAACTTTCCATAGATTTGTTCTCAAGCCAGTATTTAAAAACTTCTAAGAACTTATGTCAATCGGAACTGAACTTTTTCCATAGCTCCAGCAAATGTTTGTAACGAGTTTATGAAAGAGGTTATAGTGAGAATTCTTTTAGATCCGATTTCAGGCCATCATCTAAAAATAGTTGTATTTAAGTTTCCACCTCGAGTGGTGTGAGCATTAAGTTTCCAAACTGGGTCGAAGGGACAAAAAAATGTAAATTCCAAGAGAATATTTACTACATGGAATCCTTATGACATACCTTGAAGTATAGGAACTGGAACGACCAACCAAGAATACTTCTTTCTGGGAATGACTTTTTGTGATTGTCACTTATTTTGAATTTCACCGGTTAATGCTTGTTACACAACAATTCTCTTCTCATTTCTTAACCAAGTCTCACTTGGAACAAAAAAAAGTAAAAACACTATAGTGAGCCACGGCTGTCACCATTGAATACCCTATACCACCCCACATATATTCCTGTAACAATTGTTGTTATATGGAACGTAGTCCGTTCCGAAGCATTTGTTCTTGGGTCAACTTTAAGCTCCACGGGAGTCAGGGGCCCATTCACAATGGAATTTGAATAAATGCACCATTAAAGTACGCTGGAAGGTGCATCATATGAAAGTTGGACCTTGGTTCGGTATCGACCAATTTATAAATGAAATGATATAAAGGGGATTGACGGAAGGCTTTTTAACCCTTTTGCCTAAAATGGGCCATTAAAGTACCCTGGAAGGTGCATAGATATAACATTGATTTACTGCAACTCGCTTGTGGAAACCTAGGTGGAAGCATAACAAACCCATTTTTGAACACAGCAGTTAATCAATATGTGAGCCCTGACTGCTTGGGTACGGCCCTTCGCGGACTATTAGTGATGGCTGTGCTTTTCACATTCCCCAGCGGAATAATCGAGGTAAGGATAGGCACTTAACAGAGTGGGTTTATTCAGCCATACGTAATAAACAATTTGGACTCCATTGTAGCCCCTGGCCCCTAGCTTATAGGGATTGTCCAACTGGGACTGGGGGGCGTGGGTTACGTTAAATTAGCCTGTGTGTCATCGCCACCCTAGAGTTAAGCCACATAGGCAGGAACCTACGTAAAACCCTTGTCACTCTCAGTACTTGGGTCAACAGAAGGAGAAAACGAGACGAATAAACGGCAAGACAATCTCGGATCGACTTGGAATATGGTTCTGAATCGATCGGTATAATAAGGAATGGCTCTATCGCAAACTGCTGTGGGTGTTGCATACATCCGCGCTGACTTAATATACCCTCGCAACATAAGCGGTCTACGAAATACTTTAAAACTATAATGAATTTATTGGAAGATTTAAGGACTTCCTTATGACTTTCTTTCTTGAAACTTTTCACTTTTTCACTCAATGACTTGCCATAAGATACTTTTGGAAATCTTCTTCTTCAACTACTACGATTAAGATAAAGCTCATAATGTGTGTGCGTTTGCTCTCATATATATGTATGCGTGTGCTGTCTGTATGTCTGCTCTACACTCTTAAGAGTTTTGTTTCTTAGTTGCATATGTGTTCGTGTATTTGTTTTAAGTAAATGGTATTAAGTAACTGTGCTTAGTATTCATTTACGATTTCCTTTAATTGTTTATTGCATTAGTTTTAGTGTTTGTAAACAATATTAAGTTTTCATGCTGTTAATTTAATTGTTCAACATTCCGTATGTATTGTCCATTTTAAATTGTCCGTACGGCATACTGGCATGCATGTACGCCATTATTCATACAAAGCTTTCATTCAACGTTACGTTCTACGATAACAATATGCGAAAGACCACACACACACAGACACACACACACACACACACACACACACGAACCCAATGCAAGTTATTAGAGAAAGACTTATAGCTTTTGCTTTTGTGAAATACATCAAAGCATCAGACAGGACTGCATCTTCACTAAATAAAATTTGAATTTGTTCAGAAGTGATACCAAAATGAGAAAGAAATTAAAACTTTACAGCAGACAAAAATTATTTAACGTACAATATTCCGAATAATACCTTGTCTTCACCTGTTCTCGTCCCAATAGCAAATTGATTTACTTTTCATAATATGACAAAAACTTAACCTCTAAAATTCGAATTTTACATAAAAGTTATTCTTCTATTAATGATCCTACGAACTTATTGAGTGATGTGTATGGGAAAAAGACCTTAACCTTGAATGCTTGTAGCTCATCAAAATTTTGTAAAGTACACCGTTTTGTCAAAACAGTTATTATTGTTCCCCCTATTCTAAAAAAGGTCCTGAAAGAGCCTGCTTTCCATGAGAATCTTTGAATGTGCTCAATAGAGCCACCTGGTCAAAACCGTTCACAACGAAGTTTATCATAAAATATTTGAAAATAATGCCGCAGAAGGGTTTAGTTCTTTGTAAACCTCTATACATCAGTGGCGACAGTATGGGTTGCGCTATGGCCGGGTAGTCGCTCGCCGATCTTCAAAAATTCTTTACGAAAAAATTTCATTTTTGGAAGTACTGCTACATGTTCCGTTCACTTCACGCGAATTTCTTCGCTTTGTCATTATTTCCCGTTGCTTGGTTACACGACACACCTAGTGGTGTCAGCTGTCTACGCAAGTGTGAACCGGAAAATGAAGCAATTCTCTGCATAGGTTCGTCTAAAGTTAGACGTGGCCAAGCGTGCCGACTCTCATCCGAAGAAATGAGTTTTTTTTACTCTGCCGTCTGATCTTATTTAAAAAGAAGCTTACTCCGAATTTATTCTTAACTTAACATAGCCCCGTCACTTGAAGAAAGGACATGAAAGCTCAAAATTAATAACAACCCTTCTCCTCCCACCACGCCCCACACACTCCTTGCGAAGATAATTCGGACTTTGTTTATAGGTCGTAGAAGCATTTTCATCGGCAAACAAGATCGGCATCGGCAGAGTGTAGCGTAATGCAATTAAAGTCTATTCGATTCTATTGTAGACTAACGGCGGTGTCGTAAGATAATTCAAAGCATCAGAGATTCTATCGTAGAGTAATGATTGGTACCGTTCGACAACCAAGAGTATCGTAGAGTAATGATCGTTGTCGTACGATAATCAAAACAGAATAGAGTCCTTCGTAGAGTGACTGTCGGTGTCGGTAGGCTTAGCAGTTGTAATTGGACAAAGCCGTGCTTCAAATACCCTGCATCTTCATTTATCTTCAATTCAAAGCCGAAAAGCTAACAATTCAATAAAATACTATTTTTTTCAAGCTCTGCCATATTCTCTCTCTCTCTCTCTCTCTTTATCATGCAATGGCTTTTTCAGAATGCGCCGTTGCATGTGGAGTTATCGTGAGAACGTTCAGATCGGATCACACTTTAAGGGAGTTCGTTACTGGGACAGAGCAAGCGAGGAGTTTCAAAAAAATAATACCACCCGATCGGATATTTTTTCATATTATGACTCTTTCAGAATGCGGTGAGCGATCGCAAACGCGTTCCAACCCAATCCATTTTAAAAGCACTGCCGCAAAGCATTTCAGTGCAAAAAAATATTGTCAAAATTTACTGACAGTTACGGCGTTTAGGATAAACAAAAATTCACATAAACAGATATGAGACAAAAGCTCAAACATGGCGGGCTTAGAAAGAGATTTTTTTTGAATCGTCTAAGCAAAAAGGTAAGTCTATCCCAAGTCGTTCTGGCCATTGCCTACGTCGGCTTACCCTTCACATTTCCGCACAGCACAGATGACGTGCAGTATAAGAAGAGAGAGAAGAGAGAGAGAACCTTATCACTGCCAAAGAGAATACGAAACTTAGATATGGTCTCTGTTTACTCAGTGGTTACAAGAAGGAATCAAGAGATGTGCCTCTGGTCGCATTTATCGACCTGCGATATGCTTAGTAAACTCGAACCTTTGCCATGAATTGGTGAAGTATTTTGGGGAGTGAATTACAGCAACCGGTGAGGAGAAGAATTGCAATCGATTTAATCGCCATGGCATCCGATGATGGGTTTCCTTCATAAGGAATCCGCTTTAAGTAATTAAAAGTTTTTTCCTACCTTCACCTTTCAACGATTTATGCTATCTTTGTAATGCAGTTTCACGTTTATTTTCTCATTTGCTGCGCTTTAGCACGTAAGATATAAAGCATTCAAGAGCTAATGCCTAATATTTGATTTACGAGGCAGCAGAATGCACAAACAACCAAAAATGAAGACATATTTCGTTTGCGAAAGAAAATGTTTACGATTTTTACCTTTTTTTTTCCCTTTCGCAATCATTCTACGTTCAACTAACGTTTGCATATTCGCTAGTCGAAGGTGTTTGTAAAACGTTCGCACAATTGTAACAACAACAACAACAACAATATATTAAATGATCTAAGCGTGCAATTTACATAAATTATCTTCGCATTGCTTGCCTCTTAATGTTACATGTTTGGAATAACTATCGCGACGTATTTAGTATAACCAGCGCTCTCTTACGTTTACGTAAGGGAGAGTAGGCGTAGGTATGTGCATAGCATGAGACCACATTTAAAATGGGTGTTAAGCAAAATTAGTTAAATATCTCTCTCGATATCCTGTGTTGTATATCCTATTATAATATATCCTGTTATAAGTGCATACGGATCGTAATTGTTTTCATTTTCAAAGATAAAATCCAATAACGGTTAACAAACACAATTACAATTACAGTCTTCATAAGTCAAAACACCGACAACGTTACAGTTGGTGCAACTTAATCAGGACACAATGATAAATGGCATGTTACGTACACACCCGCGCGAGTATGTGTGTGTGTTCGTGTGTGTGTGTGTGTGTATACGCCAAATGAACACATTAATTACAATGCACAACCAAAGCACTCGCAAATACGTCTCTCTCTCTACCTAAGCATACGTAAGCATACGTTAAAATAAAAAAGGGGGAAAAAAAGAAGAGAACGAAAAAACAAAAGAAATTGAGACGAATTATGCATCTCGTCTCACCTGCATTAAACGAACAAAAAACCCGGCACCGGTAGAGAGACACCAATCAATTTCAAGTTCTAATTAAAATCACCTGCCGCACAATCCAAAACGTTGCAAACGCCATTTCGGTGAGCATGAGTATTGAAATTTGTTGCAAAATAATTTAGCTGCGAGCGACTATTTTTGTTTTCCAAATATATGAAGTGAAGTGATCTTTGTATCTTTTCGCCAACGAATCTGTCTTTTCTGTTATGATATGCAAATCATTGTTACTGCATGTCTTTGCTTGCGAGTCAGTTCGTTTTATGGTAATCAAGAATTGGTGAATAGAAATTCTTCCTCCTCGTTGGATGTCGTTATTAACACTTGGACACCCTGCATCACATTAAGTTTGCACGAATTTATAGGGAACTTTTAATGCATCCAGCTTTTACTACAATAATGAATATATGATAAATATATGATAAATATATGATAAATACCTTTCCATGTATTTTCTGTTCAAACTATAGGTGGAAAATGTTGATGAAATAAATGTTCAAATCGAACCAATGGAGCAGCTTATCGACCAGTTTGTACTTTAATGTCGTACGTTTAAGAAGTCGTTACAAGTGCATGTTAGGCAGATTAGTTCTCTAATGACTGGTCCTGGCCGATTAACCTCTTTACAGTCTAGAACATTTGCTAGTACAGAACAATGGGTAGATTAGGTATCCAATGGCTGGTCCTGTCCAATTGTAATGTTTTAACCTTTTTACAATCTAGAGCAGCTGTGGTAAAGCCTTCTGAAGGACTTAAGATCGATAAAATAGAAACACTTTCCAAATCGAATTAAGCTTGTCCGTCTGTCCATGAAATTGTGTTCCGGTTACTAATCGCAATTTTTGAGATATGTTGATGAAACTCGGTACACCGACATGTTTTGGCACCGGCATGAATGCTATCGAAAATGATTTTTGATTGAGCCACTTTCTAGACTAGTTCCCGTAAAACATTTTATTTTAAAAAGTCGTTATACGAATAACTTTATTAAGCAAAATGGTGCAGGTGCAATGTAATGGTCGTGGCCGACTGTAAAGTGTTTAATTGCTTTAAGCAAGCTAATTAGAAGGACTTAATAATTTACACCAACTTTTAGAGTTACATCTAAAATGTCTTACAAACGCCACTTATCGGGAGATGAGGCTAAATTTCATATTAAATTTTTTGTAGGAAATATTTACGCATCTTTTTGGGCCTTGTCGTCATAATTCTCAAAAATATATTCCGAACGGTCCGAGTCACATCAAAATATTCTGCGTTTATCCCACGAGTCGTAATTTTTGATATAATTCAATAAAGTTATAGTAAAATATTTTAACTCAAAAATGACCTCAGTTCAAAATGGCTTAAGTAATGTATATGCTTTTGCTACCGCTCCACAGCTGACTCCATATTTAAAACAGTGTTTAGCGGTCAGCCATTTTTCCCATTATTATTACCTCCTTTCCGCTTTACCCGATTCCTTAAAAGTATATAACAGCGTTTGAGTTGACATATCCAGCATTTTTCAGTTTTCTGTCTATTTTCTTGTGGAAGCGTTTCTATGAGTCCAGGGCCACTTTTTTTCCAATTTTACAGATTAGGAAAATAACTGACACATATTCCGTGTAGATGCGAGTTTTTAAAGAATTCCGCCACAAGTTGCTTTGATCGAACTTAGTTTTTAGTAAGTCAAAAGTGGTATACGGTGTAAGAAGCAAATTGCGCATGGCTCAGATACGCTATTCGGCTATCCAAAAGCTTGTCCCAAGACCATCTATATCTCTTGATCCACCGCTGTGATTAGGGATCAATTGCACTGTCCTACAGGATTTTGTTCAAATCTTCCGACGTTCTTCTGCCACTTATCTGATCTTATCTTCACTATCCTATTTTATATGTAATCACAAACTAATATTAACCCATCTTCGCTGAATAGCTATCACCTAAGTTATCCCACTGTACTGTGTTTGCTGCAAGTGATACGATCTCATTTTTATTAATTCTAGATTTCCAAGTCACACTTCCATCACACAAGTCACACGACCTTTCCATAATCTTATCCTACCTTTTATTGTTGGTAATCAGTTTCATGGTATGATGAAGTTCTTCTACCTCTCACAGCTCGATATGAAAGAAGAAGCGATTTTGTCTCCGATTCTCCTCGAAGGCCTCCCTTTCAGATTAGCGGTGTCACGTCTTGTTGCCTATTAAGTCAGGTGGTACTCTGGTCTCTTTTACAGTCAATCCTAATCCAACCCTAACATACATGTTGTACTGAAACGCGAACCAAATTCATTCGTCATTTTGACTCTCACAACAGGTTACTCATCATATACTTGAAATGAAGTAAACTGAAGTTTCATTGAAATATTTGTCTCGTATACCAACATGAGAACATAATCTTAAGTCACTTAAGCAGTTCTTTTATATAAATCCCGAGGTTGAATGTAAAAAAGCCGCTGTGTGTTCGTTTTATAAATTAGAAAAAAACAGAAAAAACTAATTCTATACTGAAGCGATCAATTTCCGGCGCAATAGTCACCGCAATTATGTTTATAAGCGAATACTAATTTCATATTAATATCAGGCGGTCTGAGGAAGTGCAGCATAACTGAACTGAATTGAAGTATTAAAAATTTCTAACTTTTATAAAAATTATCGTTTTATTCTTATCACATCTCGCCCGTACATAAATACTGTAGATATGTACATTAGTAAATAAGGGATGCGTTTCGTTTCTTCACCTTCACTGTATTCTTGCATTTTACACGTTAAGCTCGTAGCTTCCCTTTTTTTAATGTTAATATGCAAGCAAAGAAGAAGAGGCCACAGAGCTCTTGATTAACATTCATGTGTACCGTAATTCAAGGTAACACTTGAATCCATCGAAGCAAAACGGCGATAGGTACTTCATCATAATAAGTACTCTATAGCGAATGTGATAAACAAAGAAAATTAAGCTCTTGTCTTAGATGAAAACGGTGGGAAATGTTTTTATAATTATTATTCTTACATTGTTCATGTTTATCGCGGTTCACAGGTGCATAAAAGAAATTATTCTTTAGTGAGATTATAAGAGAAGAATATAACTTAGTGTTATTACATCATTTAGATTCATTTGGTGTAAACTACTGAATTGGTTGATATTACATAGAATACAGGAACATATTTTTTCTTGTACTTCAGCTTTTGAGACCTTGTGCACTATAATAACACATTTACGAACGCATGGACGGACGGGCAGATATAAAGAAAACTACACAACCAAGTAGATCGACCAAAGAACGGATAACCGAATGAAAGGCGAAAGACATAAACGAATAGCGAAACAAACTCCTTGACAAAGCGAGACTAATGTACAGAGGGACTGACCAATATAAAAATAGACGCGCTAAAACCTATACTTTGTGTCGTACGAAACGGCAGGCGTATAAAATACTAATATAGAGACAGACTGAGAGAAGAAAAGATTGACTTACGGCCAAATTAACATACGGACAGACGCATGTACAGAAAAACTGAAAGACAGACAGGCTGATATCCAGGAAAGGAAAGTGATGTATAGAGAGACTCACGTATAGATAGGCAAGATTGACATAAAGGCCTCGTAGCGTAACGTTAAACTGACGTACAGATGAGGCTTATAGAACGATTGGCATAAAGAGGCTATGAAAACAAACACTGACATCAAAAGATTATAGAAAGACTGACTAACGTATAGGCAATGTGACATTTGAACAGAGTGACGAATAGAAAATCTGACGTAGAGACAAAGGAAGAGACGGACGGATTGACATACAACCAGATGCAGGCAGACTTACGCACGGCTGACGTCTGACGTACGGGCGGCGTGGCGCCCATATAGAGTGACATCCAAACAGAATGGCGTACAGAGAAACTGATGTGTAGGAAAACTAATGTGTAAGTGAACTTGAATGTGCAGACAAGTTGCAGTATAAAGAGATAGGTAGCGGACAGACAGACTGATTTGTAGACAAACATTGGAGAAAGATTGGCGTAAAGGTTTTATCGAAAAACAGACTGACGTGCAAACAGAGATACATTCAGACAAAGTGACATCTACACTAGAATCGACATCGCAGAGAGGCGTGAGTGCAGAGGTAATAAAGCACACACAGACTGGTTGACAAGATCTTAGAAAGGCTGGGATATAGGTCGAAAGACTGATGTACAGACAGACTGAAGCGCAGACAGGCTAACCTGCAGACATACATACAGTAAATAAGAGGGCTACCACGCTTTCTAAATGAAGCAACCCTAGTGAAACGCTGTCCGAGGCAACACTATTAACTATAGAGGATAGATTACTGCAAAAGTCCAAGCGGTACACAATGGTAAAAAACTTGATTTTCTCGCTTCTTTCTTCTTTTTTACTATGAAAATGATCAGAAGACAGACAAAACAGTTGAAAAGTTATTTGCACGTTCACATTAATTCTAAGCCCAAACACATACGTAATAAAATCTTTTACAAAAAGAGGTCTTTCTGCGTCGCGCAGGTTTGCAATATCGATTTCAGTTAGATGAAGACACGAGTGCGAGTACGAGTGAAACTTGGGCAGAAAAGGATGAAGCGGAGAATAATATCTTCCTCATCAACTTTAGAGAGTTAAATTCCGTACAGATCGTTTACTATTAACATAATGCCCAAGGGGGGCCAAGTTCTACAAAATACGCCTAACCTTACGTGCAGGCAACGATACAGGCAAACATATGGAAAGCGTGAACCAACTCCAAGTAATATAAAGAAGTTTTTTTTGCAAACTCTCCACAAGAGAAGAAAAAAGCGGACAGATGGACATATCTCCAACGAGTCAAAGTCTATAGCTTGACAAGTGAGGATCACATTTTGGAAGCACATCTAATAAAATGATGATCAAAGGGATCGTTAAAAATTTGTGCCGAAGAGAATTGCTCAACAACGCGCACAAGGACGCACCCAAGCCAGGGTAAAGGAGATTGCTTTGACAGGATGATTTGAATGTTCTTGCCAAAGGACATAATGCCTAACAAAGGTAGGCTAGGCAGCCCGCTTAAGTGCATCCAACATGCGAAAGCTTTCCATAAACATATCTACCTTCGGAAGTTTGCCTCACACTTACGTACAACTTTACGCTCAAACATGGGTTCAACATGTGCTTTTGATAATCATCTTTACTTTTAATATATGTGTGTATATATGAAAACATACTATATATGAGGATCATATCCCTATGTTCATGAATTTTTTCTAAATAAAATTAAACCAATTTGTCGGGCATCAATAGATGAAATGCCGGCGTTAAGTAAGCATTTTTTTTAAATTATTAATAAAACAAGCTTCGCATGACTGCTTAACGATGGCCTTTTTCTACATGAACAACGAATAATCATCAAATAGAACAATAAAAGGTCATCAGAGAATGATATAAAAGAGAAACCAAGAAAGAAAGAAAAAAAAAAATAAAGTCAGAAAACTGTAATGAAACAATTATTTTGTATTTAACTATAACCGCACTTTTGTGAGACATTTTATGCCAACGAAAGTTAAAATTCACTCGAGCAGACAGGCAGGAGGCATTTCCTCTTCGAAAAAAAAAAGAACGTAAAAATAAAGAAAAACCCATTTGCTGACGCTTAGTCCGGAAGAAAATCATTAAAAAGACTAAAGAAATTGAAGAAAAAAGACAAGAAGAAGAAAAAGAAACGAAATTAACCAAAAAACTATCTACACAATTATGCCAGCAACAGCAGCAGCAACAAAAACAACAACAACAACAACAGCAGTGAACGCTTTAGATATCAACAAGTGGAAGAGAATTTCAGGTTCAACGCCAGCACCAACGACTAATGCTTTTAACGGTTTAGTCACAATTTCAAACAGTTGTCACAACGCAACTCAAGGGTAATTAACATACATTTACAATGGAATGAGAATACATTTTCAATGTCCATTGTTTATCCACTCATGTATGTGTGTTTGTTCAGTCATATTATATCCACAAGCTAATGTGCAAGTTCGTTATGGTCTCGTGATCATCAAATCACTTATCTTAGTTTTGCTTTTATTTCATTTCTCGCTTGCGCTTTATGCATGGAAACGGACCTTCAAAATTTTGTGCCCATCGTACTAAAACATACCCTTGAGATGCATTGTTTAGTAGGCAGAGTAACAAAGCAAAGTCTTTTTTTTGATAACCTACGACACTTGTTATTCAAGGTTATATTCAGTTTGTGTGAATGTGTACTATACTATAGAAACTAATTCTGAATTGATCTGGATGTGTCTATCCTTATGTCCATCAGTCCGTTTCGTATTCTTATATATTCAATCGCAACTTTTAAAACGTTTCAATGAAATTTGACACAACAGCGTGTTTTGACCCAAGGATGCACGCTATTAAAAATGAGTCAGATCGGATTCGAATAACATCTTATTTTCGAGAATCGTTATATGAATTATTGCATTAAGCGAAGTTGTGTAGAGTAGGTAATGATAGGCGGTGTGCCAATATAATACTTGTTTTTATATCAAGTATCGATTAATTCTAAAAAAAAGGATGCATTCAGTAGGCGAACAAAACTCCTTTCAATATAAAAAAAAACAATTTGTTTTTGTTAAAAATCTTGCATCTACCTCTGCTCTAAAGTATATACAAAAGTAGATGTAAACAAACTAATGCACTTTTTTTTTTTATTTATGTTTATTCATTATCGGGTGATGGACACTTTTCATTCTTTAATTAATTTTGTTTTGTTTTACTGCATATTACATTGATGAAGGCACAATGTAACCAATATTCGGATATAATATTTTTAAAATAAAGTTATACTTGATGGTGTAGCCGAATGTAAAATGTGTTACAATAGAGAAATTTCTTAATTGACCCTTAGCTCAGGGAATATATCGAAGCAGAAACCAAGCCATTTCTGATTGTCGCTAAAAGTTGTTGTTGTTTTTAGAAAGGAAATTTTTTGATTTCACTTCCACTCTTTTTCACTAAAAAAAACTCCTTATCGTGATCCCATTTATGTCTATTAAGTAATAGAAAGCATATAAATCGCATTTGGCAAATCTATTAAACAGAGATCTTCTGTGATTTCGAATTATTTATTGGATTCTAGTTTTTCATACTTGGCTTGGCACGCACGTTTTTTTGGAGCCCTCATAGCATAAAGTTTTGAAATCTCGGCTTTCAAGTGAAATAAAGTTTATAAGTAATTTACTTTTCCTAAAACTATGCTTGAGTTTATTTCGTGTTGGCATTAACTTGAATGCATTTAAAGTTTTTGTATTCCCCTCTTCGGCTAAATATATTAATTAGAGCATACTTTTCGGGTTTATGTAATTCGATATCAAACGAGATGGAGCAAACGATACGATATAAGGATGGAACATTTCGAGTGCAAATTATTGTTTAAGCTAAATATCGAAAAAAATAGCCGAGTCGACGAACATGAAGAGAGAGAGAGAAAATAAAATTTCTTTGCTGAAGTTCTTTCATATGAATAACGTAAAGGGTAAAGGGAATGTATGTGGATTTAGCATATATATATATATATATATATATATATACATACATAAATATATATGTGTATGTACAAATATTATTATATGAACTACTTCCACGCAAACGAAGTATAATTTTTCGTATTTTATGATGAAAATCAGTGAGGTATTGTATTAGGCGAAGCAGCGTAGGATTAACGATCGCCTTGACATAAATGAAAGGCAATGTTTGAAATATAAATCCTTCGAAGATAAAAATTTGTCTAAATGTGTAGAAAAAAAACGAAGATCATGATAGATTGTAGGGAAATGCGATTTGTAGACTGAAAACAAAAGTACATGGACTGGCATTGGCATAGTCTTCGCTAACATTTATAAGCGAACTGCAACTAGCATGCTCTATTTTTAACTACTGTCTGTCCGTACGTGTGTTTTTATAGAACGTTATTGTCTTTTAAGGACAATGCGTGCATTCATTTACGTTAACTTACTACATTTTGTTACATACCACAAGTAGTTAAGCAAACTTAAAGTTGATTGTTTTATATTCGATATGGGCTTCCGTCATAGCAAACCACAAATTACACTTTCTCGCCGTAGAGTACAAATGAATTCCGATTCTCCTTCAAATCATGATCAAAGTATGCGTTTTGTTCGCATGTCTACCATGTAAGAAGAAATAAAACGAGATTATTAAGAGTATTTTTTAATTTCAATCCTAAATACAAAATTAAGTAAAACTATCGTATGTTACAAATCGTAATAATTTTCCGCTCTAAACTTATTGGATGTTTGTCAATCTTACGATCCTCTTTATACACTTTTATATGTGAACGTGTATATGTATTGTTTTGGATTGGCGATCGGCAATCGGCATCGGAGTTCCGACGACTCCTGGATCTCCTTTGAACGTCAGGGCGGCGAGGAGGGCGAGGAGGGCGTCTGCCCCTTTGCTCTTGAGTTGTCTCATTCCGCTAACTTGAAACCAAGTTGAATAATACGTTTAATAGTTTAGCTCAATAAAGCAGTGCAACTTCTATTTTCTTTAGTTCACGCCACAGACTAATTATTTTTTTTTTTTTTTTGCAGCGTATAGCGAACCGTCAAGCACAAAATTGTGTTCTGCGAAGACAACCATGCTTACCGTTTCTACTAAAGGTGATAACACTGACCATCTAATCAAACCCGCTAAAGGAGTGACAACCGGCATTTGCTATAGCGCCCGAGGGCAATATTTCAAATGCATGCCTAAAGAGGATACAACCAAGTTGCCTCGTCCGGAGCCGGCAATGCCAATGGCGTTGTTTGGCCAGCGTTGTAACCGTCCTCAGGTTTGGTACTGTCACCATTTCCAATACCACTAAACTATGCTTAGTTTATATTTAGTCAATAAAACATTCAGAAGGACCTGGGATGGATCCAGCTTCCTTTACACCGCTAAGCTTATCTGCCCATCTGTACGTTGTGGTTTTTACTATTCAATCTACAGGTCGCGATTTTTGAGATAGTTTGATGAAATTTGGTACAGCGACCTGCTTTGGCTCGAGGACGAACATCATTGGGAATGGTTCGAATCACCCCACTTCTTCGACCATTTCCTATATGGGGCCTTAATTTGAAAAATCATTATATGAATAGTTGTATTAAGCGGAGTGGTGTAGGGTATTTACCACTGTAATGGACCGTGGACCACTATAATGTTTTACTTGTGTTTTCATATCTCAACCGTAAACGGTATTTCTTTAACTTGTGGTGTAGCTTGGACAAAAGCGAACAACTACGATTAGTTTGGAAATGATTCTCAATGCGTTATTCCTCCAAATGCTAAGCGCCTGTAGCTAAGCCTAAAAGTCTGAACAAAATCGCAGTAAATTTTGGTTTTCCGTTTACTCGAAACAAGCGTTGTCTTCGGTGATGGCTCATCTCCCATTCCATGGAGCACAAAGCATGGTTTTCTTTGAGCGAAATCTAGCCTATCAGGTGAGCAAAACTCTGTCTGTGGACCATGATTTTTTCCGAGATTGCTGGCCATTATCCTCCTTAGGATTTAATGCTTCTTAACTAACCAGTGGCAAGTTGATGAGCCGTCGGTTAAAATTGTAAAGTACTTTACTTAAAAATACTTGTTACTCTTTACTCTAAGTTTGCCGTGATTTTTATTTATTTCAAATTTTCCTATTTTTTCATTCGCTTGAATTTAAGTTCATTTCAATTTTTGAGGCCATACAAATAGGATTAAAGTATATATTTTTGATATATATATTTTTTTTTTTTTTTATGTGAAGAAGCGTGGATTAGAAAAAGAAAAAAAACTAAAGAAAGACTTTTCAATAATTATTGGCATTTGCATAAACGGAAAGGGGATGGAATTTTTACATTGTGAAGGAGAACAACCGTCGACCTGCGACGTGATTTCAGAAGAAATAGTAAACTGTTATAAAATATATATAAATAAACATCAACTAAACCTGGGAGTAGAGAATTTAAAAGAAAAGCTAGAAAAAGAGAAAAAAGAATCAGCGCCATCAACAGCTCGAATTCCAACTTGCGGGCATTGTTCTCTTGAATGAATCGATCGCAAGATGAACGAAGGAGAGGCGCTCAGTCAAACGGCATTGAATAACCAAGTCTTAGTCAAATGTGGCATTGGAATGCTGCCGTCTTGTTCGAGTTTGTTTGAATATTATTAGAATTACTAATATTATTATTATTATTATAATTATTATTATTAGTTATTAGTTTTAAATTGAGTTTAATATCGTTTGTTCATCACTGCATTCATCGCAGTCTCATATAAACAAATATTTAATTGTTTAATTTTCCTTAATAGCGGCTGCCGGCATAAGGGGAAAGCAGGTCATTAGCCTTATAGCCTCGGACACCCAGACATAACGATGCATAAGTGTTAACACGTTGTCCGGGGCTATCGATTTTGAACAGAATTATTTGTTTAATTAATCGTTTACTTTGTTTAATACTCCATGTATTTGTTTTGAATTTAGTTTAATTGCGTTATCGATTTCATATAAATAAATATTTCATTGCATCGTTCACTGCAAAGTTAAACTCAATTCAATTAATGTGGAAACATATGAGAAGAGAAGAAAAAGTCGGCGATTTTTTAATTAATATCGCCTTGAGACCACGGATCGTGGCGGAAGGCTTTTTAGAATTGAACGTCTGACGATTATTTTAAATGAAAAGTAAATAAGGCTTGCTTTAGATTCTGTATTCAGGCAGTTCATTACCAAAGGCCGTTACACCGCGCTTTTCGGAAGACTATGAGTTGTGCTTGCCAATGATTATGATAGTAGCTCGAGGTACATCTGCTATCAGGAACTTTGCGTTGCTCTTACTAAGTTAGCAATACCTTTGATAAGTGTCGCGTAGTGGATCAAATTAGGTCCGTAAGTTGGTGTGTTCATCTGTCTATTTGACTCCGATATTCGCAAAGTTTGGAGAGAGTCTTATAGTTATCTTCAAGTACACCTCGATGGCTTAGTGAATACGGCAGACTAGTTCTGGAATCTATTATAGAGTCAAAAGAATACTTATGGCGGACCAAATGCTTTGTGAGTGTTCTGTCACAAAAACAAATCCATTCTCTTGCGTCCTTCCAAGTAAGATGTGAACATATACAGAATGCTACCCTCGTCTTGCCGTCTTCGCTTGGACTTTATCGCAAACTTCAAAAATCTCAAATGTGTCTCAATTGCTGCACACTTAGTCCGATGGGCATCGGAGTAATAATAATAAAAAAAAAGGTTAACTTCCAAAGGCATTCAAAGCCAGGGTAAGAAATAATCTGAAAATGCAAGCGAAGGTAAAGTTTTTCTTTATTTTTCCATCTTACGAATATACTCGTTTCAGAACTCCTCTGGTCTATGTTATAACGGAATGGGTGGATATCATTTTGTTTGCAAGATGACTTCGACATCAGATCACTTTTGAATTTTTTCCATCTGGTCAGCAAGAAACATGAGGTCCTTAAATTTGATACATAGCCCCCCGAAGAGTTTAGCTCAGCTTGACATTTAGAAGCATTTCAAAACCATTAAAATAAAATCAAATCTGATACTTTTCACAGCTACTCGGGATTTTTCCACCAATCATGAAGCATTCACATCCATACTGGAGAATATTGACCGTAGAAGAAAAACTATTGCTACAGAAAACTATTGAATCCAAAGAAGGCGTGAGATATATCGACATAGTTTAGCGTGCTATCGACGATCTGGGTGGGGGATGGCCGTAAAACAATCTGATTTTCGTGTTTCTCCCAAAATGAAAACTTCATTGAAAGTAGGAAATAAATAAAGACAGCCGTGAACAATACGAGTGCATGGTCATCTGATGTTGTGCTGCATCGCGAAGGTGGAAAACATCGATTATATTCCCTTCCACGGCATATTGAAATTTCCAGGCTCGATCTCAAGGATATTTTTAGATGGATATTCGCACATTCAGCTTCCGATGTGCAGTGCACCGAATATCACATCTTAAGATCAGCTCATTGCCCTTCGGTAGTGTTCGCTTATAGTGGCAATTTATTAATTTCCGAAGCTGACTTTGATAGACATTTGCGTGAGGTTACAGAGTAGCTTCACTTTGCAAATTTGCAGGTAAATCTATAAAAATTTCACGAAAAAAACCACAAATGCACTAAACGTCGTTACAATCTTTGACCCATTGGGACGCGTTTGACGTTAGTCCGATGTAAATTTAAACAAAGAGAAGAAAAGGGGAAGGGTCTTAGAGAATGTCAGATGTAGTTACAGTGACTTGCAAGAGCTCATATCTTCATCACGATGACAAGCTAGGAGCTTGTCGCAAGCTTGAGGTTTATTTGCGATTTCGTTTCCGATTACGGATCAATATCAGTTAGATGTGATTACCAGACAAGCCTGTAAGACGCGGTGTGTCTAGAGGCTGACTTAAATTCTTTCAAAGTCGCCGCTAAGATCTATAAAATAGAATTTTTATGCTATGATGATGATGACAAACGGACGAACACTAAATAAATTAGGAAACTAAAGCCAATGTGTTTGTCCAAAAAAAAACTTTGCCCCTTTAACGGTGATTTGCACACATAATTAGTTTTGTCACATAAATAGGAAGGACAATAGTAATCGAGGGACGAGCACACAGACAAAGCAATTGTGACATAAATTTAAGACCAAAGTCATGACTTAACCCGCTAATGATGATTGCAACACATATCTAATCCTTGCCTCAAATAAATAAAAAGGTCAGCTCGATTCCTCTGTTTATCTTGGTCGAAGAGGTCCGTGAGAGTGAAACAATTGATCGCTATACCGCAAAAGAACTAAACATGCCTAAGTATGCTTGATTTCCTTGTCTCCAGATTTTCATGCTCTTGTTTGCTTCCATTTTGAATTCATTCATATTTTTGAAGTCGAACCATTTGCGTCTACATATGTATTTTGAATTTTTTTTTTTTTTTTTTTTTTTTTTAATAGAGAAGGCCTTGAAAAATAAAACTATCAGTTATCAACAACAACGGGAAAGGTTTGCAGCATCGGAACATGAATACGAGAAGTACTTATAACGAGCGAGCCGTAGTTATATGTAATTCCGAAAGCAACATATGTAAGCCATGAACAGCTCCAGTTCAATTCAAAAGCACTCAGCATCTTGACTGAACAAAATATATATATGTATACACACATACACGATATAATTATATAAGTTAAGGACCATTCCAATGACTGCTCAAATTCGTTACGGGTAAAGTAAACAAACTATAATTTCGTAAACAATGAGTGTCATATGAACTCATTGTAAACACTCTCACCCATATCCTATAGCATCCTACCATAAACAATTCCCACCAATATCCTATAGCACCCTACTCTAAACACAAGTGCTGGCTATCAAGAAACCGAGGTTTCTTCTAAACCTAAATTGTAAAAATGATTAGTCTTTTATCGTGTGTTCCCGTAAGCAAACCATTGCTTAAATTATAAATTAGTTAAGAACCTAAACATTCAATAAAGTTCAATAAAGTTAACTTATATAGGGGTATTCAACTATTGTTTGTTCTAGTTTTAAGTGTTCGTTTGAATGCTACTCAAATATTGACTTTAAATTAATTTTAGCCACATTAACATTAAATATTCAACATTTCTTTCACTGGTTACACACAAATAAATATTTATAAATATTTTTGTAAATAATCGTTCATTGCAAGTTTCGTCCTATTAACTCAAGTAATTTGACACCCGAGGGGAATTAACGAGTGAAAAGCTAGTGAGACAGTGAGTAGCACAACTTTCAAGGCTACTCGTTATGGGAGTTAAACGAAATGTTTGCTTTAAAGGTACACATAAACCGGGTAGAACAACCTCCCGAAAGCCTACATTACATAGACATTGAGGCGCCGCCAAAGGTCGTCATAACATTAGCGCTCATTTCATATCGTAACTGTTCCGCCCACCTTGGCGATTGTAAGATATATTCTGTTGTTGCGTAAATAATAGCGAAAAAACAAAAGACAATTTCAAGGTAGCAAAGAAAACTCGTGAAAATCGTAAGTATCATGAAAGTGGGATCAGTCAATATTCGGAGTTAAAAAAGAAGGTTCTTCTGATCGACACAACATCTGTTGTTATCTCGTCCTATTTTCAGTAGCAATAAGCCTTTCAGAGTAACAAAAATGGTGGTCAGTGGTTAGCTCCACTTGTTCACGCTTATGTTAGCTGTTGTTGTGTGTGAACCACGTGAGGACTTTTCTAATCTCTCAGAACATCCTCTTTTCGCTGACAATAAGCCCTACAGAGCTTAAAACTTCATCTATACTGTAAAATAGTTCAAATACTTGGATTCCTACGAATGCTTCAAATTTTTCATCCGAGCGTTTTCTTGCTTTAAGATGAATACGATAGACACCGCGACCTGCTGGGCTAACTTTTTCTTAACAATACCCGAGATATAGGTATCAAATGAAAGAACTTGGAGAGTAGAATGCGAAAAAGATAGAGGGTGGGTGTGCGAGACTCGGCCCCTGCCGAATATAACTTTCTTAACTGTTTCTGACTCATGTCTTCTGCAAGAAGATATGAAAGCATTAAAGATTTAAGACTCTTGACACTTGAAAATGCTTGTGTTATTTTTATTAATTTAAGTTAGCCTTGATTTTTATGTGTCTCTTCATTTTCACATTTTTTCATTTTTTCATTTTTCTCAATTTGAATTCATTTGAATTTTTCAACTCGAGCAAATTGAATTAAAATGTTTATATATTTTTGATAAATTTTTTCTTTACTGAAAAAAAGTTAGCAATGGAATAAAAAATAAATTTAAAAGGACTCATGCAAGAATGAATAAATAATCAGCATTTATCTACACGAATGAGAATGAGAGAAAGGAAAGGCATTACGACGTGTAAAACTGAATAATCAGAGTTTTATCTACGTATCTTAAGTAATTTCATATTAAAGCATTTTAATCGAAAAAGGAACGTCGCAAGAAAGTTCACTTAGCCGTCGTGTAGCTTCCAGGAGCGGAACAGCATAAGGCAAGTGGACAAGGCGGAGATATATCAACCATATAGCACTGGACATTCATACATAAAGAATGAGATGGAATGAGTGGAGGGATTTTTGGTGCAGATCAGCTTTACTTATCCATCCGGTGCTATCGACCTTAAATAATATCGCCTTCAATTTCAATTTTATGAACAATCGACTAAAATATTAATTTTAAATTTAATCAATTTTTTCACTATTCACATAAATGAATATTTATTTGTGTTGCGTTCAAAAAACGAGTCGAGGCTTTTATTTTTTAAAGGAAATGAAGAGATTGTGTACAGAGCATGGAGCCCAACGAAGGTGACCGGGTTGTGTTGGCCGGAACACAACCCGGTTCTTTAGCTTTTAAAATATATAATTATGAGAGGACAGAGTTTCGTGTTTATTGCTAGACTTGTGGGGTGCGCGCAGGCCGATTATAATCCGCCACACCTAGGCCCGGTAGGTAGAATAGAAAACCATGCTTTGCGAAGGCGAATTGTTAGATTTTTGGCCAGCTGAGTGCCATGAGTTTTCATTTCATTTTCATTTATCGATTTGCTAAATAACTATAAAGCCACGCGCAAAAAGAAGATAACATAGTTGAATATACAATATATGTAGCCGAGCGGTGTTATCTGGAAGTATTATCCAGATTACGTGTCTTATCTTTTCGTAAACACGAATCTAAACTAAAAACTTCTTTTCATTATGTTTCCCACAAACTCTTTATGTTAAAAAGTCGTTATATGATGATGTAAGGTGTTTAGAGGTAGGCCGCCACTATACTGTTTTTACCTATTTTCGAATAAAATTGATATTGGAGAGAGTGTTTAATGTGATCCTTACTTACGGATTATCAAATTTGTTACAAATTCACAAAAAAACTATGACAAGAAAACACGGCTTACGATTAGTGATTATTCACAAAGCCAAAACATGGCCCTAAGTTTAAGCAAACTTTCGATTCAAAAGGTTCATCTTATTACGCGTAGATTCAAGTCATGAAATGTCCTTTCAGTTGGTACGATGTTCATAGTTTAGCTGCAAGTTTTGAAGAAATAGTGCACATATGGGCTGCGCTGCGAAGGACTTGAGACAGCTCCACTTTTTTATGGTGCCGACAAATCACTTTCCACATCTAAGCTTGTCTGATCGTCTATCCCTTTGTCCGTCTATCCGTCTTGTTTCTTTTGCTCAACCTACAGATCGCAATTTTTCAGAAATTTTGATGAAGATCGAATTGAAGAAAATGAAATTTTCATTTTTTGCAAAAAACATAACGGGTAACATCGTCCAAAATCGAAAAGAAAATGGAATTTTCGCTTTTTACCAAAAAGCGAAAGATTGAAAAATTTTTTTGTTGCGGGTATAAAACCCCGCTGGTGTGATCGTTAACTTACTTTATTTTACTTTTGTTACCTTAAGAATACGCTACTCAACTCACCTTGATCTTTAGAAAATCATTTCCATTTATATTGTGTGTGTGTGATCGTTTATTAACCACACAAGCCTAGCGCCAATTTGGTAATTTCAATATTAGTTCCATTCCTATTTTACGTCACTGGGTGTCTTCTACATATATATTTATATATGGAATTCTTAGATATATTGACTATATTGACTTACTTTACCTATACGGGTTTCTTCCAGATATTTGTTTACCGGACTGATCAACAGACAGATATTGTTCGACGGGCTATTTATATGCGCTTTCTTTACTTCTCGCGTTTACCACGATAACATATTATGTCGGCGGATGTCGGCGGATTCAAAAACAATATTCAACATGGACCATATGTCTTATCTCCTATACAGGTTGTCATCAAGTGCGTTTTTCTGGAAGGGGAAAATGATGAAAAATCAAAGTTGTAGCACGACTTACTTCACGTCCTACTTTCGATCATCCTTCGATTAGCGTTGCCTAACAGAAAGAATCTTATATTCGTAATAAACATTTCTTTTTCGAATACCTTATCATATCCGTTACAATGAATTCCTAGGCTATTAGGAGTTTAGGTTACAAAATACAATGATTCTTATAAACTAAGTTTGGGACCAAAACGAATTTATGACTTTGGTCCTCACAATTGTAATATAGTTGGAATTAAAAATTCTCAACATTCTTCCGAAATAAACGCTTTCTTTGCTTAAAGAAAAAAAAACAAAAACAAAACAAAACTCCAAGTCATTATTTCTACACTTAACACGTTGGAAATGCCGGGGAATTACAAATAAAGGGGCAAAAGGAAAAGTTAATTAAATACCTTAACTTATTTAAGGGTACACTTGAAGCCCCCTAAATATCTTTTATATGGAAATGATTACAAAAAGATATGCACACATATATATATATACATGTATACATTTACAAATTCGTTGCCGAATTACGAGGACAAGGTGGCAAACCGCATATATTTAAGGCTTAATTAAAATTTTCTGCATCTATGATGCCAGCAATTATCGTATTTTATTGTTATTATATTATGCAGAAAATTAATTGCAAATTTTGTTAAAACAGATAAAATATGAACGCATGTGTGTATATGTATATGTATATATGTATATATGCCTAATTGTAAATATTATAGGGTTTAATAAGATTTAATTAAATGACTATTGATTAAATTTACAAAAATTATTATAATTAAACAACAGATTTAGCTAAGCTTATTAAAATCTATTTTAATCATATAGGAAGTTCTTTAAAAACATTTTACATTTCATATAAAATATGTATTTGTGAAAGAAAATTTTCTAAGCAAAGCTACAGATACACTCGGTTTATGTATGAGTATATTACACATGCATATGCATACTAATAGACTGACTGACTGACTGACCGACCACAATGCCTTAACAGATTAGATGCGAATGAGTTCTGGGCAAAGATAATTTTTTAACCAATAATTAACCACCTAATCTGATAACGTTGCGGCATGCAAGACGTATTTTAAAATATTTTGTTACGCAAGGTACGCAAAGCCTTTAATAATAGATAAACCATAGGATGGTTGCATTAATTATGGCCATTTTCTCACTTGAAAAAAGCATTTATTGAGAAAAATTGATACGATTTATATAGTAATCGAAATATTTTCCATTATTTTCTACAACTCTTTCCCATCATCTTTCCCATCTTTCCCATCTTTGGAAGAGATGTTTATTGGTTTGACAGCGATCCAATCGTCGACCTATTTTCCCACCTCCTTAACTTTGCAGAACCGAGTCCCGCACAGACCGTGCTGCCAAAGTCATCGAATTTCCTCTGGTACTCCCCATTTCTTTGTCATTTTTACCTGGAAAAGTCGCTGAATAAAATTAACGCAAACACCTAATAGTACGTGTTCGAGAATCAATGCGAAGCGAAATGTTCACTTTGTGAATTCGTGAACACCAACGCGAAACCCTGCTGCAACGTGGAAAACTGCAGGTTTTGTGTCACAGAAAGTAGAGAAATAATATTAAACCTGAGCGAGCCATGTTTCTTTATAAAGAATTTTGTCACTACGTGAGTCTCGGTCATTTATGAAAATCTTGAGAATAATGAAAACGTAACTGTTTTTGTTTACAGTTTTGCGAGCTGTAAATAAATATGAAATATTATACGCAGGTTATATATATATATTTTCATTTGGAATTAGCTGAAAGAAGACACGCCTTCGAAAGGTAAAAGAAATTTGTATTTGTTGATGCAAGTTCTGCATAAGTTTGATTGCACTTAATGGCTCTTATGACGCAGCGAGTACTGTGGTGAAATGATATCCACAGTTCGCCAACGAATCTCTGTCGTAAATTTTGCTTCCGAGTGAGTCCTTCCGGTCCAAGAGCATGAGGCACATTGATAGGAATCGTTATGAACACGAAAATGGTTCATTTTGACATCATAATTAACTAAAATAAAAAAAAATTTCTGGAAATAAAGTTTTGAAATAAACAAAACATCTTGATTTTCATCTTGACTACGCATCAAGTGGGCCTCAAAGACTCACCCGGACCAAAAAAAGTAAAAAACTCCAACAGTCTCTATTATTTATTAGATTTGCTTAAAAACCTTTAATGGAACATATGAGGCTTGAGAAGTACCTCATCTCTTATTAAACATACATATCGAGAATCACTTTTTAATCGATTTAGTTTTTTTGTTTTTTTTTTTTTGTAGTCTTTTGTGCTCAATCTACAATTTTTAAGGCATTTCGATGACACCTAGTGCTTTGACATGTTTTGACCCGAAACGTAACCTGGTCGGAAATGCTTTCAATTGATAAACTTAAACGTTTACTTCTAGAACTTTAGGTCCTTATAAAAATAAGTTTTCATATAAAATTCTCGACGTTTTTTTGTTTGAAGTATGATAGACTTAGGGGTATAGGGTATATAACGATTGACGATAACATTTTAATTTATTTTTATCTAAATTCAGGCAAAACGGTTTTTATGTATCCGGGCGAGGTTAGTTTTCAAATACCTTTTTGTTTTCATTGATATGCGTTGTGCTGATATGTATGTAAATCGAATGTATTCCTACTTTCTACTTCATTGCTATTGGTTACAACTTTCACAGGTTGCTACTTCTAGTTCCACTTACATTGCATTAAGAGCAAACTATCGAGAGCTATTTTCTGAATTCTGAATTTCTGATTTCCTGAATCGGTTAAAAACCAGCCTGTGCCAGCCTGTGCCATCTACTGATATCAAGTTACCAGATATTTCGTGACGTGTCTTGTGTCTCACGGATAAATCCTATCGAAAATCGATTCGATAACATTCTGCTTGCAATCATTCCGCCCGCATATAATGCCTTATTTTAATCGTGCTTACAAAGTATAAATTCATGATGCGTGTAAAACGGCGATGATCCGAAAGAAGTGGGTAGAGAGAAAGAGATGGATGAAGTAGCCGCAGCCAAGCAAGTTTTTGGCGGATAGGCAAGTGTTACACTTTGCCACATAAGCTACGACCATGTATGGCCTACCGCACTGAGCCGAACTCTTATCTATCCGGCCATGCGGCATGTTATCGTCAGGCCAAATTTGGACACTTGTCACAACCACACCACCTGTGGTACGAGGGCATGTAAAGGAGTCCGTTTTATTATACCTATCGATTCAGTATTACTTTTTGCATCCATCTAAGCTTGTCTATCAGTCTGCCCATTTGTTTGTCCGTCTGTCACTTTTTCTTGTGTTCAACTTACAGGTCGTAATATTTGAGATCTTTTATAGGAAATTTGATACAACGACTTGCTCTGACGCAGAGACAAAGGCTATTAAAAATGGTTCGGATCGGATCACTTTTTCGATCACTTCCCATATAACGACTTATGTTAAAATTTCGTTGTATCCATAACTGTAGGGAAGTGTAGGATAATTAGTGGTAGACCATAGCTTACTACAGTGATTTCACTTGTTTTCTTATGAAAAGTTAACCTGTGTACGGCAACGTGGTGTAATTTTTGTAAATGAAATATTGCCGTGTAGATAATGAGAACCCTCTTGCCCGTCTATAGCGTTGCAACTTTCATTTCGACCAAAAAGACTTTCATTCATTCGGACATAATGCCAGTTAACTAACATGTATTTTCTCTTTAAAATCGAAAACATTGATGGTTAAGTGGTAGTTTAGGAAAGATTCATTAAATGCTGGTATTTGTTCTTAACTGTTTTACAAGGGTTTTAGATGGAATTGAATCAATGATGAGGTAGCGTCGTAATTACAAATGCTTCAATCTGCCGCTAATTTGCTTTGTGTGTGTGTGTATGAAATGCATGAAATTTTTTTTTTTTTTTTTAGAAAACAACGAAACGATGTCAAGTTCTTGCTTCAACTCTCCTCGTTATTATCCACGAACACTACTCGCACGTACAAATATTGGCCTAGAGTTGTGCCAATTGCTAGCAGAATAGTTTTATAATTTTATCGATCGACCTATTAGAAAATGCATCAATAAAAAAAAAAAAAAAAACACACACACACACACACACACACAAACACATATACAAATATATGTAGGATATTTAAACGAGAGAGTGTCAACGAACAAAATCAATGTCCTAACAGATATACTTGACGGGGAAAAATGGTAGAACGACAACAACAACAACAACAAAAACAACAACAACAAAAATTGCAGATTTCAAACATCGCCAACTATAAACTGAGAAAGACATCGATGGCATTGTGTATGATAATAGGCTTGCATGCTATGTATGTGCATTAAATGTAAGTATTGTATATTTATACTTAAAAGCCCATCTCTATTATTGTTCCCTTTGCTATCTTATTTCACAGTATGTTCCCTTTGCCTGTAAGCACATATAAAATTTAATAGAACCATGACCAGAACATTGGCTCGTCGATGTTTTGCTGCTAAAAATGCCAATTTCTGTTTATTTGATTTAAAATTAAAAGTCAGTACAGTACACAATACATACATACATATGTACGTGTTTACAATGCGTTGGGTTTATCTTGTAATTGCTTTCCACAAAACCAGTTCAATTCAGTTCATTACAATTGTCCCTGTTGTTATACTTTAAACATAATCAGAAGAGCATATAAGCTGCCTTATAACAGAGATGGGCAAGTGACCTATGCGCCTACTATCGAAACCGTGATTTAATTTTGTTAGTTTTTGTTAAGCGTCTTTCATGCCAATGCCAATACTTTTAATAATGGAATTACCGAGTAAGTGATTTTAATCCTTTTTGATTTTCGATCTTCAAAGAAACGATTACAAGGTCTGTAAAGTTCCGAAATGTTTTGGGCGGAAAGACCTTGAAATACCTACAATTCATTTTTCTCTACTAAGTCTAGCTTGCGGGATAGCAATGACATAACTGAGCAAGAACATCTCTTCATCAGTTAGGAATGTAAAGTTAAAAAGTGGACATAATGTCCCTATGTCCCCTGACACAAACTCGGGAAAAACTCTGATATTTTTTTCATATTTTCATCTACAACTTTGGATCTCGTGGAGATATTTCCGAAAACATGTGAGCTACATATTCGTTAAGATGTTCCCGATCGGTTTACTAATAATCCCATAATTAATGATAAAATTTTAATCCCAATTCATTTCTTATTTACTTTCAATTCATTCACACACACACGTTAAGCATGTTCTCCATCCAAGTACAAGCAAATTGAAAATAAGTTGGAAATAAATTCGGATTAATATTTTTGCGTTAATTTGTGGGCCTGATGGTAACCCGAATCGGACCATCCCCCGACCCAAGACAAAGGTCACTTTGACCAGCACTTGTGTAATAGGTTTTCCGAAATTCGTTTACGAAAGCGAAAGTTATAAAAGAAAGTGTGGAAAATTTGTCGGTAATTTTTTCAAGATTGGCTCAGTTGTTCTTCTGTTGTGCTCTTAATCGAAACCGCGGAAAGCGCACGCCAAATTTTCTTCTTCTTATTTTAAAATTTGCGGTTATGGCATGCCTTCTGGTAGAAATAGGTGAATGCAAGACGTTGGTAGTTCTAGGGTTAAGACTTTAAAAATCTTCCCTGTTTTCCTTTCTTTTGCAATTCAATGATTTTCATATTTTCGACAATAACGATATTTTCGAGTCGCATATAAGAGCTCACTTAACCATTACTAGTTAACAATTTGAGTATGCAAAGTATGTTTTAATTCTATATAAATGAGGTTAATAGTGCTATACCATCGTCCCCCTGTGCGTCAGAAATGTTGTTGAGAATTCCATACTAAAGTAATTTAATTTAATGATAGTTTTGTTGTTTTTCAACTTTTACTTTAGCGAACTAATGTAAAACACATTCTAATTAACTAAAGCAATTCCCTACAAAATTCTTTGTCAATCGATTAATTTAACCACCGGTCCGGTCACAAAACAATACACTTAAGCTTCTATTAATTTTCGTATCAAACGCAATACCAAACAAGATCACGTCTTATAAGCAAAGAATTTCAATTGTTTTTTGGTCAAAAGCCCAAAGAGAAGAATTGTTTCAAATTAATTTCAAATGACTTCGAATTCAGCAAAAGGCTTATAACGAATTTTTAAATTCACTTCTTACTCACATGTGAGAACATGGAAGATAATGTGTAGATTTCCAATAGAAACCAATAGCCTTGGGAAAGACTGTGTGAAAGACTACTTTGAAAATATTCAGTTAGGATGGATCCGTTACTCAAAGTACTAAACAGATGGCTTCTCGTAACCACTTTACTATTGCTGCTGTGCATGTGAACTACTGCCGCTGCGGAAACTGAAACGAGATTTCGTGGAATGATTTGCACAATTTGCCTACGAAATACGAAGTTAGGCGATTTGTTCATAACAGCTTTGAAATTATTGCAAAAATTTGCAGAAAATTTCTTAACGATTTTCATAGATGGTAGAAGCATGCTTTGCTTTCGGCTTTGCTGTCTTTTTTATTATATTATATTAATAATAGGAATTTACATAAGCAGGTCGTAAGTCAACATGGAAGACGATTTATTTATATAGCTTTGAATGCACGATTAATACTTCAAATGGGAACTTAAGGTTTATGTTCTCGTTAAGCGGCCTTATCGGTCAGTAAGTTTCGGTACTGATACGTAAATTTTGTCTCTAACGAAAACCTCAGATTATTTTTTGTAACTATCGGTCCGCAAATAATGCCTGCCCAAGTTTCACGTCATTTCGATTATTTGCTTTATTATATGAGTGCCTTAGCAGGGTCTTAGCGAAGTTATTTTTGTTGTTTTGAAAAAAATGGAAAAATCGAAATTCCTTGCGTTAATTAAGGAATACTTTTCACTGGGAAAAAGTATCGTTTACACTTAGTGTGAGCTTACAAATTGTTACACCAAATTATTTTCATCAAAAATAACAATTTGTTCGTGGTTTTCTAATCTCAAAAGAGGGTGTAAATGTACTCAGCCCCGTGAGCGCCCAAAAGATATGGACACACCAGGCCACCACAAACAAGTTAGAAGACTGTGTTCGGCTGTAACTGAATCCTTTATGTCCACCTACTCATCCGAAGGCTAAAAAACATGGGAAACTAAATTGTCATACTATATAACATTGAGTGGGCGTGGCTGTTTTTTTCCCATCTTTGTAGAATATACGCGGAAATGTTTATCTTGCGTCTATTGTAGTTTATAAGCAACTAGTAAACATCTACAAAGCGATGTGTGTTTTTTGACCGATTTGATCCAGTCGCAGTGAATGACAGTCTTTCTGCAAATTTGATATCTTAATATCTGCAAATGAAAAAATCTTTACCACCGATGTTGCAAAGACAGACAGAGGGATGGATAGTCATACTTAAATTACCTTCGAATTTGATACTGATCACGATCTTAGAACCGTCCTTGGGGGATTTCGAGAAAATGAATGTGGTCCGATCCTACGGTAGTGGAATAAGCTGCCCTTAAATTTATTACGACTTGAGTTAGTTCTGCTAATAGCTTACTTTCCTCCCCTACCAGCTTTTTTGCTGCATATCGTTGCTTGCGTTCTCTCAGCGAAACTACAAATAAAAGCAATATTTTTTTTTCAATTTCGTTGTGAATTGAAATTATTAGGTGAGAAATTTAACTTATCGTACCTGCCGACTTGGAAAGTTGTTGAATGGAAATGTGGACCAAATTTGTGTTCGATCATAATTCTGAGTAACTGTTGGACACAATTCTATTAATACACTTACCGCCGAGAATTCGTTATTTAGTTTACTTTTTCTTCAAGCCAACTATTGGCATCTGTGGGAGGAAAGTTAGGCATCAGTGTTTGAATTTCTTGCTGAATTCCCTCACGGTGCTAAAAGCAATTTCTGAATTACATCTAAATTCTTCCGAGTGGGGAACATTGGTTCACACTTTAAGATATCTGCAGATATCTGCAGATCACCCATGAATTCCCTTTGCCCCAGAACATCTCCGAACGGTGTCTATTATTATGAATCGGTGAAGGAAATCGACACTAAAAAAGACATCGCTGCTGCTTTTATTCGGTTGCTAGCGAAAGCAGTCGTCGCTGCACAAAATTTGTCCTCATACAAACAAATATGGTTTTCAGTATGCGCACAGCGTCAGCTGTCGATTTTGACTATTTTACCAGACTATCGTACCAGAAATGTTTTACTCTGTCATGGATTTGCTAAAAATTGGTACGATAATCTTAAGGCGGGCGCAAGAATAAAACGTTACGGCACATAATATGAGATCTTCTTCAGGTCTTACCGATTTATTTATTCACTATCGGAACAGATATGAAAAATTTAGCGAAAACTTAATTTCAGCTACGTGATTACCCTTCAGATACCCTTCAGACATATTGAGCATATGCTTACTTTATTTACTGTATTTTTCAAGAATGCACTAAATTTACTGGCATATCAGTGTACAATTAAATATATCTTTGTATTTAAGAGAAATCATTATGCAAAAGTTGTGTTTACCTTCCTTATAAAATAGAGAAAGATTACCAGTAAAGTATTGCACTTCGGACATATAAGTCACAAATTTATTGGCTTAGTCCAACTTTACTCAATAACCCAANAACCCAAAAAAAAAAAAAAAAAAAAAAGGTTACAAAAAAGTCGACCATTGCTAGCAAAATTTTTGCAATATGACTCGTTGTGCTAAGCATTCAATACGAAAACAACAAATTCGTGTTAAAATTTCTACCTAAGCGTTTTCACATGTGTTATAAACTTCGTAGCACTAAGTAAGCGCAGGTTCACACTAATCCCTCCCTTTACATGGAAAATAATTTCCTCCGGGCGAATTTATTGAATAGAAAGCAAGAACGACACACCTTCTAAAGCGGTCAGCTAGAAGTTCAATCGTGGAGAACATAGAACCGATTATGCAAATAATTTGTAAAATGAAAAATATAACATAAAGAAAACCTCGCGTGCGGCCGCCAGAGGTCGCTAATCTCCAAAAGAGATTGTAGTGCAAAACGTGGGATAGGTGTGTGTTGGGAAAGTAAACAAAGAAAAAACTCCAATGTTTGGTTTGATATTGAAATGCGATAAGTTAACAACAACAAATAGGAAAAATAACTCGTGTCGAAGCGCTGAGCTGCATCACCCGGTAAATAGAATTTTGTTGTGAGCATTAACAACGACACCGGTTTTGTATAATATTTTGAAAAAAATGTCCGTTTAATGTCTTTATTGGAAATTCCATAAATAGCACGCACAACTAACACAACCATACAACTAAAACAACTCAAAATTCGTAGATTATATTAATAATAGTACGCGTAGAAATCTTCATCGTGTTTTAGATCGCTTTCACCCTCCGAAGTTTCTTCTTTTTCAACAGATAAGCTCGACTTGCTACTTTTATTAGCTTCCAAGCGTGCAATAAAGTTCTTGTTCACGTTCTCTTTATTGCTTTCGGTATTCTTAAGGATCATATCGTCTACCTGAGCCGTACTTTTTACGTGGATTGGTTTATTAGTCTTACCTTTCTTACCTTTCCAAACCATAACTCGGCCATCTTCACAAGCTACGTTCCAAAATCCGTAATTTTTTAATTTGGTCTTTGCATAATGAAATAATGTGTTGGTACTGTCGTCTCTATACTCATGAATTATTACCGAGCCATATTCGGGATGATTCTTCACTTTACCCTTATTGTTGAGTAAATTGGTCTTTAATCGGGAACATTTAAATTGTACCAATAAAGAGACGATATTTGGCAAGCGATATTTCACATTATTTTTTTCCAGAAGGCGTACATGTTGTATATCATGCGCAGAAAGTTGCACATCAATTGCGGAAGCAAAGACTATAATTACGTTGGATAAAGGGTAGCGGATGTGACGCGAAGGGAAACGCTTTAACACAACACTAGTTGCATGAGTAACATCTTTAGCGATTGTTTCTTTTCCAGCAGGCATCGTCTTTTCTTGTACCGTCTGATTCGATTTTTGAATATTGTTAGCGATAGCTGACGGCGGTTCCATTTTAGTCGCACCAAACTGATCGACTAAACTTTGTAATTTCATTTTATCAATAGATAGTTGAGTCGAAATCGATATTTCCTTTTGCAATTCGGCAGTGATATGTCCCAGCTTTTGCTCCATTATTGCTAGTTTTTGTTTCAATATCGAATCCGATACTGGTGCTTCCATACCTGACGTGGTATCTTTAAATGCAGAAGTTTCCAACATCCTTAGTCGAATTTCTCTATTTTTTCCTTCAATTTGCAATGACAAATATTCGTTCTTTTCCCTCAAATCTTTGATACTATCCTCGGCCTCATTGTATTGTTTTTGTAAGGCCAGAAAATTCTTCTCACTATCTTTGAGTTTGAAAAGTTCGCCATTTAAGTTTCTAATCTCTTCTTGAGCTATAGTGCATTGCTCTTGTATTTTTAAAAAATCGACGTCCTTTTGATTCGATTCGTCATATAATTTTTCCATATTAGTTTCACAGCTTTGCAGTTTAGCTTTCAGTTCATTTAACTCTGATTCGTCAACTGCACCCTCCTCTTCGATGTTCAGGTACAGTTTTTGCATACTCGCATATTGAACGCGACATATCGGACACTCGGCAGATCTGTAATTAACAAACGCATAATGCATGGATTAATTCATCCGGCCATTATTATTATTCCAGTTTACCTTGCCCGCCAATTTTGAAGACAATCGCGATGAAATACGTGGCCGCAACTAGTATTGCAAATAGTGTCCGTTGCTTTGAAATTTTCCGTACATATTGTGCACGTAATAACTGGTATTGCTGGCATTGTAAATAAATAAATTTTTTTTTTTTTTTGTCTTTATTAATAAAAGAGTTTCTACACAAAAGCTGGCGCGTGTTATGCTAAATAGATCTACGCAAAAAAGCAATGGTAGTTCCCCTTCTTATGCTCAACGAATGAAATTGAATTAAATATTACGCCAATATGTCAAATAAATGAATGACAGTAGAGTTGCCGTTTTCGTATAAATAAATGAATGTTTTGTGTGTTTATAAAGCAATATAAACCAGGTATCGAAGTTAAGGGTAAGCCATTTATATGGCCATTTAAACAATTCAATTTGATTAAAGCAATTGGACTCAACGCCCTAATAGGGCGTTTAGGTCGAGCCTCAATAATATTTCTCGTGTCAGCAAAGTTTTCAGGCCGCAGGTATTTTATTTAACTAGGCTTTCGTCGGGATAACAAACAAGTCATATGGGTTTTTATGTCAACGAGAAAATTAAAACATATGCAGCATATTTTTGAATTCATTGATACGAGAAGAGAAAATCGTCAAATTCAATGAATACAATTTAAAATTTAATTAAAAATGAATTATTTTGATACGTTGGTGTGTTCACAGCCAAACTCAGCGTGTTACTCAATTGAACAAAAAGAACGAAAATATCCCAGCCGAACAAAAAGAAATTTGTAAAATGAAGAATGCACTGTTCATTCGAACATAACCTAGAAATCAAAAAAAATCAGAAAATCTAAGAAACTTCAATTACGTTACTGGGTTATGGGGCTTAATCCATTTCTTTTCTACAAACAAAAAAAAAAGAATTATTTTGATAAACTTGGGAAAAATAAATATTTTAACTGCTGGTCGCTTAAAGCAATGCGAGTACCTTTAACAATTTATTATTATTTAAAAAGTTGTTGTCAAATAAAAAAAAACCAATTTTATTGGAAACGTATATATGTATACGTGTAAAGTATTGCACTTGGGACATATAAGCCACAAATTTATTGGCTTAATCCAACTTTACTCAACGACCCAAAAAAAAAAACAATATATATATATATATATATATATATATGTATACCCGAAGGCAAGCCGATAGCCTCAGATGTTAGGGCTTTAAGACTTTAATCTTGGATTTTATTAATTAATGATTATGTTTTCGACAGCAGTCCATTTCAACTAAAATTAATCTAATCGAAATTTGATAAGAGCCCAAACAGCAAAGGTTACGTTTGATCAAAAGCAGTTTGTGGGATAAGCTGGCACAACAGCAACCTACGTTGCTCGCCATGTTACCTTACGGAACTCAGCGAGAAGTGAAACCCTGGATATGTTCTAAGCTTACGAAAAAAACGAAGTTTTTTATTCTCAATTTTCAATCCAATTCGTAATAAATCGCGATGACCTTGACTCAACGGATATTAAGACTCTTAATCGGCTGATTGGTAGCCATATATGTGACCCTTTCCACTTACCAAGAATAGGCGCTACTTCTTTTGATAGATCCGATGCACAATGCTCAACACTGTTGTCCACTAGTTTCGAACTAGTTTTGAAATTTTATAGGAGCAAATATGGTGGTTCACGCAGTTTAATACATAAGGCTCTTCACATTGAATACCTCAAGCAACTAACTATGTTCTTGAAGAAAACTAAACTAATTTATTTTAATTTAATTTATTGAATTAATGTTTCCTCCCATGGTGTTGGCAAAACATGAAAATCTTTTCCTTAATGTCTTACTCTTTAACAAAAAAAAAAAAATTAATTATTAAAGCATTTCAGGTATCTTTTGCTATACCAAGCCACACCCGACTCTCTTTCAGTAAGCCTTTTTCAAGACGTCTAAATATTGGGAGCACAAATTAGGTCAGCCACCTTTGGCAAGAGAAATTGTAATTAGTACTGTAAGGTGTAGTATACAACTCTGACTTCTTTATATGAAAGTACTGTCTTTCAGTTATACGCAACTGTATAAATTTTCACACTACTGAAGCGTATATACGGCGTTTGAATAGATGTAGTTTTGTGGCAAAGAAATGCAATTTGCGGGAAACTACTTTCTCTCACTAACTCAAAGGATGGCAGGGCTTACAACATGCTTACAACAAATGAACGCTACAATATCCATAGCTTAAATAACCATTGTAGAGAGTATGCGAACCAATAACATTGACGAAAAGTCCGAATATCTTTGATGGTCCCATTTGAGGGGGTCAGTTGGCTTCAGTCAAATGAACACTACGTTCAGTAATTGTTGCAATATACCAGACATTATAGCATCGCGAATTTTTAGTACGAAGGAATTCGGATCCATATAGCAAAACTCGCTCAGGAAATATTTACTGGAATATTAATCTGGAATGCACTGCCCTTCTCGCTGTTATCAGCAAATATTACTCCTACCGATTAACGTAGGTTTCAATACATGGCTTATTGTTTGCTCGGAGAGTACTGCGATTCTTATGACGATACCTAAATATTGGTTCTTTTTGAAGATGGAATTCGAAAATTGCCTGAAAGATGGGGAACAATCGTAGCTAACAACGCTATGGACAATACTTCCCTGAATAAAGCTTCAAAGTTGCAAAAAAAAACCTAAAAACTTATTTGTACGCACATGAAAAAATCCAAATCTCTCTAAAGCTCAGATGAAGAAGATTGTATTGGATATAAAGCGGTCTGTCGAACACATTGGCAATACAGCTTTTTGCTCACCAATCGAGCACAGATAAAAAAAAAACGTTTGCTCTTGACGCAAATTAATTAATGAAATCTTTTTTTATTTAATAAGTTTTTTGCAATACTTAGATAAGCGTATGTTGCAGCACATAAACAAAATCTACTTAAAAATATATTAACACAATAAAAGGTGGGTCTGTCTCAAGTGCTTCTGAGTGTTGCACATCCGCACAAATCTAATATACCCTCACACATGACACTCTAAACCACTTATGGTGTATAATTAATTTATTAAATTGAAAAAATGAAAAAATTCCCAATAATTTAAATGTGATTTCAATTACAATACTCTATGTGCACATATATAGAGATCGGCTTCAATTACTTACTAGAATCATTGAAAAGCCGATCTATAATATAATTTGTAACACAACTGATGTTTTCTTCGTTGAATATTTTCATTGAAATATCTTGAAGCATATAGCGAACAAGAAAATTTAGAATTCTTCAATGTCAGTCTATATTTACCACTCACCTACTGTTTGGGTTTTTGCCTATATATAAACGATGTATGTATGTTTACCATAGCGCTCATCTAATTAAAATGCAGAGAAACACGGAACTGCATCTGCTTGGCAAACGTTTAAGAGAATGTGACGTCACATAATGGGACAATTAACCGAATCTGTGCGTGTAAAAATAATGAGAACGAAAGAGCAAGCAGTCACATTTACTGTTTGCATTGGTAACAGAAACACTAAAAGTCACTGAGAAGTTCAGATCTCCAATTTTGAATAAAATATTGAGATGTCTTATTATTTAGCTGGTTCTGCCCTTAGTTCAGTGCAATCGTGTAAAGTGTACTTTGTTCCTGTTAAGCAGGTGAACATATTTTTATTTATTTATTTATAAATTGCATTTATTTACTTTTAAAATTCCGCGAAAATAAATGAATAGCCGAATCGAATTGACTCTTAGAAGTGAATCGTATGCTGAATAAATCGTATCACTGAAAACATATGCAAAGTATATTAAGAGAAGTAAGGGAAAAAATGACGAAAATGTAAAAAGAATAAAAATCGTGTACAAATAAATGAGAGAGAGAGAAAGATAGAGAGAGAGAGAAAGAGAGAGAGAGAGAGAGGAAGAGAAAGAGAGAGAGGAAGAGAAAAGCGTGTCCACATCTAGCACAAAGGCACCCACACCTGTAGCCGGTACAGACCCGAGTGGTGAGTAAACCACTAAATGATTGCAAATATGCAACAACTTATCAACCGATAGCGATGGTAAACAAACTCTGTTAATTCCCCAATGATACGAAATTAATTTAAATGCGGCATAGGCAAATCGCGGGCATTAAGAAAAGTTGATTTAAGAGAACCTAAAGGCTCCGCTATTGTGATTCATTCAAATTTTTACAAAGCACTCTGAACGCAGTCAAAAGCTCGTAACTATATGTATGTATGAAGTTCCCAGAGAGACAATTCGGGATATTAACGCTTACCTCTTAGTACCATTTATGAACTTAATTAGGAAGGAAACACCAGGAATAAATCCACGTTTCGCAAGTGACAGTAGGACTAACAGAAGCAATCTATTTTCATAAGGAGGCAAAGAGACAAGCGAGTCCCAATCCGAATTCCTAAGAGCAAAGATTGCTTTATAAAATGATTCTATTCACAGCAGAGTCTGGCTAAGCTGACGTTAAGCTCCTGTTCAACTAATCCTAGCGCCGGCCCAGTTTTCCTTAAAAAGAGCGGATGTGCGGATGAAAACGTAATCTTTGGGAGAATAGAACCACTAAATCCACGAACAAATCCAATTTTTGTGAATCGCTAAAATATTAAGTAGTGCGCGAGTCCTTCCTTGAGAAAGAAAGCTTCTTGCATTTTTTTCAAACTTAATATCGTAAAATTTAATGAGTGTCATGTGACCAAATTATTTAAATCAGTTCGACGCTGAGACAAGTGCGATTCCCAGGGAAAGGAAGAAAACAGTTTAACAACGTCAGAGACACGATTTAATAAACCGAACGGAGATTATTGAGGTAGGGATAGAATGAGTAAACAACAATTTTTAGAGATGTTAAGCTTTTACGGTATAAGACTTACATGTCCAGCTTTTTGATATCTTAGGAGTAACTCCAAATATTTCCTGTTCCAAGTTCTATCACTTGTTACGTTTGTTTGAATAAAAAAATAGATGAAAACTAACGATAATGAATGTAATTCCCTTCTCTTTCTCTTATTCTTCCTATCTCGTTATAATTATCTCTCACCGCATTTTTCATGCAAATGCAGATATTTCTCGAAAAGATTTCATTCGGATACCAGTAGCGTCCTCCATAGAAATAAACAAACAATAGATTAACTAATTTATCTCTCTATCGCC
>KK502513.1:577734-598959 GCA_000688735.1 Glossina austeni
ATCTCCTATCATATCCCATGTGGTTAGTGAAGACTTCATGACGCCGGATAGAGTAGAGCATGCTGCATTCAACCAAAGAAGGCGGCGGCATTCATAAGAATCCTTAAGCCGGGGGGTTAGAAGCTTGGATGAATAGAAAAGATGCTTCGGATCACAGTACACCACGACCTTCAAATTTTTGGCTTCGTTAGTGAGAATTCCAAACTTCTAGCAACGCGGCTACAGTGCCCGAGCCCGATTATTTCGAAATTGAACATTTACCTATCTTCGCTTCCGGGCTGAGTTCCTTGTTCCTAGCAGCCACCTATCTATTGACACACTAGGAAAATGTGTCCAGTTGGATGAATGATTTTATGAATGAATTTATTAAGAAAAACTTTGCTTTTGTCTGTTTGAAATTTTTGAAACGCCTCAACTCGGTATTACAGTTTGATAAATTTTGAAAGGATGAATAATTCTTCTGAACCCCTTATCCACATAATTGTTCGTATGAAAAGTAAGCCTTTGCTTGTTGGAAAAAGGAATCACTTTTAATACTTTAAGACGAACTTAAGTGAAAGCTAATAAGATCTGGGACAAGAAATAATTGGATCACATTAGTTTCTAATCGGTATTTCTTAGAGAGAATCGTTCAATCGGCAAACTGGTGGAAATAATGATTCGACATAACAGTGAAGTCCGGCAAATTTCAAATTAAACAGCATTCCATAGAAGGCATCTCATGGAAAGTCCTTATGCGTCTGATTTTTATAACTTTATGATGAAGCTAAGGGTAAATTAATAAAATCTTTGACAAGAAAATAACTCAAATTCCTAGGTTGGGACTACGTCAGTTTACATTTTGGATACGGTTTCGCATAATGACTGCCGTGAAAGGTACAATTTTTTTTATTTTAACAGAAAAATTTGTTAAGATTTGTGTTAGACGATCTGCTGTAGGGTATTGAAAGGCTATGCTTGCTTGACAATGAGCTTCGCATTACTAGTTTCAAATAAAAGGATGACCATATAACCAGTTAACTTAAGAATTGTTCATGACTAATTAGTAAATACCATGTCATCATATAAATGAGATGAGAAATGTTGGGAAAGCTCTCCGATTTAAATCGTACTTAAAAAATACGCACGCATGTCCCATTGTACGCACACATATTACGTAGTTTTAAAAATATCAAGCTTTTTAAAACAACTCAAAATTTAGACGTTCAATACTCTTGAACGCGGTGGCTTTTGGAGCCTTTGGAGTAGCTTTCTCAATTATTGGGCTCAATATTTTTGGAGAGTTAATTAACACATTCCTATACATATATGCGTTTATATTAATGTAACATTCTTTTGTCATTGTGAAGGGTGAAGGCATTGGGTGAATGTTGTAATAACTAAAGCATTTACGTCTTTTTTTTTTTTTGATTTATTTGTATCTTCAAAGTCAACTGTGCTGTATATCCGCTTACAGGTATCAATATCGAAAGTTCCACATTTAAATATATATTTACTTGTAATTTTTCTATTTAAATCTACCTTATGTATGAAGGAAAGGCATGAATAAAGCAAATTTAAGCCTTTTAGTCGAGCAAGGCCGACCATTCAATACCTTACAAACTGTTGTGTTGCGTTACGTATATTGTGAACTGTTCTTGTCGTAGAGAACTCAAAACATCATATGATCGACTTGATTTTCCTTCGCACCCATATAAGCAGAAGAACGTGTAGTCCAGATTCCCTAAAAGTAAAGTAAATCATAAATATTTGCAAAGAAATTGTACGGAACTCTGTCGTCTTTGCTGTGTAAGGTCTTACTGTTTGCTTGGTACAAAGCTTATAAGGAAATGGCTTTGAGAAGTACACTTATCGGGTTCAAACGTAGCACTGTGAGTTCACACGTTCAAATGAAATCATTTGCTATCCTCCGGTACTAAAATTTGGAACTGATTACCCTTTAGATTTATTGTAGCATAAGGGAGCGAATTCGAAGATTAATTTTTTATATTCACTGCTTAATGGCTTTACATTTCGAATACTCGATGCAATCTCTCTTTAATCGAATTAATCTTTGGAAAAATATATTTTAGAGCGTGAGACATTCCATCAATATATATATAACTGGAAAATTGCCTCCAATTGATTTGAACACAAAAAAAAGAGTTGATTGATGAAAAGTTCAGAAAACAATTCCGAATTCTTTGGCAAAGCAAAAATGCTCGGCGTGGCCCTTACCAACGAAATAATTGAATATACCTGCGTAGCATATGGCGTAAGCTTTCATGAGAACGCACTCATTCATTATATAAACGTTAACGTTGATTACAGCAACAATTCTGGTTTTTGTTTTAAATTCAATTTAGTTTGGCCTCGTTTTCGATCACAATACCAAACCATTTTCAACAAAATAAATTTGTTGTTGATGTTTATTTATTTGGTTTTTCACGTAAATATCGGTCTGCCTGTGTGTGTGCGTATATATATATATATATATATATATACAATTGTGTTCGGCATGAGTGATTGTTTGACTTGTCGGTTAGTTGGATTGGGTGAGTTAACTGGCATTGACATGATGAATAAATAACACGGATTAAATTAAAAGGTTTTTAATATCTAACGTTTTTGGCCTGATTCACCAACACAATGCTTATGTGATGCAGTTGCATTCAATATATTGCGCTTTTTGTTTCTATTTTACGCGAAGGATTTTCTCTGTTGTGGATTTTATTAATTATTCATTTATATATCAAAAAAAAAAAAATGGCTGAACCGTTAGCATGTTTTCTCTTTTTTTCCTTCATATGTTCGGTGTTTTTTTTTTCTCCCCCTTTTTTATACAAAATTTGTTTCTTTTTCTTTCCGCTAGGGATTTTCCCAATATGTTATAAATGTTTGTTATTTTTTATTATTTGTTGGCGATCTCTCGACGTCAATAGCTCTAATAGAAATGATTATATAATATGTCAAAAATATATTTTTTTTTAAATACATATATACACGTATAGCGATGCATATGGCTTGACGTATGGTATTCAATTTACGCCGACGGTTATCGGTGTCACCTCAAGGGCTTTATAAGATTTGGCGAATGTTTTTTTAAAATAAATTAAATACAATAAATAAATACGTAGCGGAGATTTTGTAAAAATCTGCATCGGCTTGAACAGCGCAAATCATTCCGTTCTGACCGTTTCTTAAATTGATGATTAAAATCTCATAAAGACTTTACATCAATCAACTTTCTTGCTTATGTTCTCTCTTTTCAGGTTATGCTAAAAAAAAAAAAACGCTTATGTTTAAAAAATTAAATTAATTAATTAATTTATTCATAATTAGTGATTCACCCTTAATGACGTGTTTGTAGTTAAATTCTTATTGTCATAGCACTCATCGTCTTCGAGTATTCTACGTTAACTATAGTTAAGAATTTTCAAGATCTTGATCGATCGGATCGATTTTGATTGATAGGATCGTATAATCTTGGATGACGGCTAAGAACTGAAATTATAAAAATGAATCTTCGCCGTTTCACTGTAAGCTCGTATTTAAACGAAATATTGAAAATAATTGGCCATCGACGGAATATAAATTCCCTGGCGAAAGTACACCCAATACCTTGAGCATCCACCTTTGGTTCGTCGCTATGAAGATTAAAACTATTGTTCATATGGAGAAGTTGTCACCTCAGGCGGATGTTCAGATGACAGAGCAGCACTTATGTCTGGTGGTGGTGCGGTTAATTTATTTCAGATCAATAAGATTTCTGAATCAATCTCGCTATATGAGGCCGGGTTTTGTCTCGCTGGAAAACCGGTCTACAGATCCGTTTACGCTTTGCATCCCCACAGCCATCCACATAATTCTGAATTCCTACTCCGCAAGAGTAGCCGACCAGGTAAGTACCGCAATTAACAAATCAGCATTCGCGGGTTAAAATCTCAATGCGAGAGAGTTTCCTTTGGTCGTAGCTACAGGACTTGCTCAGTCAGTAGGAATATAACATTTACCGATCGGGCACAAGTGGGCTGGTGACGGACATAATTGCATCAGCTATTCCTGGTAATGACTGTAAGAGAAGAACGTGAAACCAAAAAACTCTTAGAAAATTCAAGAGATTTTACTACTTTAAGGACATCATTTTTTCCTTTTTTTAGTAACGCTTTTTCAATCGATTCGAATTTATTTGGAAGTCCTCATCGTCATTGGGCAATGCAGTTCCTTTTCAGCTGGCTATTGCCAATCTCTGAGCATTTTAACTTCAGGTGGCAAAAGCCCTGGAATAGCTACAAACTCCAAATTCGGATCACCCACTAATTTGAGTGCCAACCATAAGAAAGGTTTCTCGAATCGGATTTTGCAGAAATGTCGTAGTCCTGTATATTATTTTTTTGATGGAATACAATGCTTCTCACTTTCACTTACCCTCTTTTGGAGTGGGTCAAATTCCCCTCCAGGTGTAAGTACTTTTTCTCAAATTCCTCCGTCATGTAGCGCTTTACAAACGTAGTTTTGTCCGTACCGGAGTCACCGCACGAAACCCATTTAAAGGTTGATATCTCAGCAGCTTCAGCCCTTGCCTTTTAAAAAAATAACGTAACACTTCAAACGTTCGAAGATAAAGTTTATCAATCGAGGAACTTAGGTTTTGTTTTCTGAATTTTTCTTATTTTATTTCCTTATTAACGCCACGTATTCCTGGCACTGTTATATTTCCCAAATTTATTCTTTACTTATTTGACTTTCCTTACACGACTCGATGAAGAGCGCAAAAAAAAGCAAGTAGCGCTGCCCTGTTGACGAGCAAATCAAAATTTATTTTAGCAGCCATGTTCTGAATAACATCACAGGGTCATCGCAAGCCCTGTAATAGCCGCTATTTCATGGTCACGAATTACTATTGCGACCGTTTTTGCGACTTTTAAGTATTCTGACCTCTTTAGCAAAAACTCTAAACTCTAAATATGTACAATAACGGAAGGCTTCGAACTAGAAATTTGTTTGCAAAATGTCGAAAAGAAAAACACACATATATATATACTGTAATATGCATACATTCCTAAGGTCTAAAAAGGTACGTTTTTCTACTACCCGTTCGAAATTGAATCCGATTACTTTGGATCCACTTGTGGCAAGAGTTCTTTGTTATGATTTTTTGTTCACATTCAACCCAGAGGACCAACCTGTAGGATTTTGCGTCGGCTTAGAGGACAATTATGATTTCTTTGGGTTTATTCGGCTTAGAGGATGATTTTTGGGACTCTTTGTTTGCCTGTAGAACTCTTTGTTGACTTACGAGGATAATTACGATTTTTTATGTGTATTCGAGTTAGAGGAACAGTTAAGACTTAACGTTCATTGTTAAAATAATAAGGTTGCCTATAATTTAGTATCGGCGCGCAGTGGTGGGTATCGAAAGGACATAAAACTGTCATACATGAAAAATATAGTATAAGATAAGATGGAACTCTTTATTAGCATTACTCGTACAGCAATATTATTATGTTGTTCTCCATAACATCCAACGTTAAACAAACGCCCCGAACAAGACCAAGAGGGCAAAAATAATTTGAAACGACCACATGCTTAGTTTTGTGTAATATGCTTGGGTTAGACCGCGCACCACAAACATATGTTGTCTATAGTATTATGTGTGATCTAGATCTGTGCGTGGGTGTTTAGTGCTATAGTGCGCAAATTTGCTTAAGGTATTATACGTGTATGGAAGCGTAAGCAATAGAATCTTCAATTTCTTTATATTTTTCTCTCTTTTATATAACAGACTTTAGTGGAAGAATCGCATGCGGAACGACTCATTCTATTGACATCCTAAAATTAGCTACGGAACCTAATGTCACAATTTTTGCGTTAAAAAACTTTGTTAACACTACTAAGTTCGATACCGTAACATATATAGCCGATGGCCTATACTATTAACGCTCAATTTTTTTTCTTTTAGTCTAAGAATTCATTTATTTAGTCTAAAAAAATGATAATAAAAATAAAATGATAACTGCTGTGTAATCTTATTCTAGGTTCGACTTATTCCCTATTTTATAATATATTTTTCATTATTTTTGTTTTTTTAATAATAAAATTTTGATTATACCTCGAGAGCTGGATGTTAGATTGATATGGTGTTAGTATGGAGTTTGGGTTAGATTGATATGGTGTGGCTCTGATCAGTTTTGTGGTTAGGGATACTCGACCAAATGATGTGCATTTTACAGCGACTCCATGCAACTTTGTGCAGGTACTTTGTAACCTTAAGGCTTAAGCCTTTAGACCGTATAAGGAATACAAAAAAAGTTTTCTTGCGTTTTAGGGAACAGCAAATTTATTATACAATCAAATATTGTGCGGTGTTATCATGCGATGAAAAACAATGAAAACGAAAGAAAAAAAAAAACCGAAATGTGTGTAAATGGATAATGTGTGTGTAATTGGATTTGAATAGCGCATTAAATTTCAATATCCGCTTGTTTAATAAAGGACGTCAGCTTAGGAAATGGTTTTTAAAAAACGGAAGGGATAAGAAAAACCTAAAACGACTTTGGCAGTTGAAGATCATACGCTCAATAGATCCCTACATGTGTAACAAAGATTACTAGATGCAAACCCAATCGTGCGGAGATAAGCTTTGTCATAGATGTGAACTCAGGGCGATTTAGGAGATTGATTTCACAAGACTTGACCACTTTCTCAGAAATCCCTGATTCGGAGATTAGCTCTGCCTATAACATGGAATCCATTATTCCATTTCTAATGAGGAGAATTTTTGATAGCCCTTAAGATTTCTTTAAGAATGTAATGACATTGAAAAAGCTCTCCGTCAATTGTTGCTTCCTTGGCTAGACGGTCAGCTTTTTCTTTGGGTAAAAGGCCATAGCAGAGCACATAGATTCTACAGATGCACTCACAGCATGTATTTTAAAAGAGGGGTTAACATACGCACTGACTTTTTCAGAGCAGAGCTTGAGCAGAGTTTGAGTTATTGATGGAACAGAATGTTGAACAAAGGCATTTGAATGGGAAAGGTTATAAACACACATGTCACACATGAACGTAAAACAAAACATAAATAAACGTCACTTTACTGTATCACAAATCTTACTGCTACAGTGGCCTGCTACAGTGGACTGTCAATCTTAACAGAAAGTGGGTTCGCTGCCATGTCCAGGGGCATAAAATCTATTTTTTGCTTAAACCTCATTGACTAGATGATAGAATGGCAATATGCAAGGGCTTTGACTGAGCTCATACGAACTTATTATGCACACAGGGTAAGAGCCATTGTATGCAATTTACCAACAACAAGGCATCAAATGGATATGTTATCCACTAACCTACGCAAGAGCCATTTGAAATTTCGCCGTTTCTATTCAACTTTATAAAGGTAAAGAAAAACAGAAACTAGAATTTTTAAATTTCGAAAATGGGGAAAATTGGAAACAACTTTTCTTTATAATAAAGTTGTTCCGTTTTTTTTTTTAAGTACAGTTTTGATTGAATATTTCATTAAATACATGGAATCTCTAAGCAAGTCCACGCACAAGTATGTATACTATCGGGCTAACACGTGCACGCACACGACTATTCAATGTTTGTCACATGTTGCACACATTCTCGTACACATGTACATCCAGTGCTTGACCTTGCTTTGCACGTACATCTACATGCGAAAAGCCAGTAATTGCGCTCATTCCAGTTTTATCGCACTCTTGCTCTCACACCCTTTGTTTACATTTTTCAAATGGATGACTTGGCTTAATCTTTTTCTTTGGGATGCTCTCTTGAGGACTAGCGGACCAGAATGCGAGAATACAGCTGTAAGTAGTCTTCATTTCTATGCCTTTCATTCGTATTTTGTAATTTGAACCGGTTGCTGTATTACGTGCAGCTCTCTTTTCTGGGAAAAACAATTTGAAGACTTAATTTCGAGGAAAGCATCTATGCTAACATTTTTTGAAACAAGAAGAATAAGAAGAAACCTTAGAGCACGAAGAAAAAGAAACGAAAAACAAAAAAAAAAAAAGCCTGGCGAAAAAATGTTGTCAAAAATATATCTCATATAGAAATAAGTGCAAAAGGTAATGCGAAGTGAGGGGTCATGAGTCTGGTAGCATTTTGTACTCAGGTTGACAAAATGATGGAGATTAAGCTAATGGCTGTACACTGCCGTTAATCTGTTCAAATTATTTCTATGTAGCGCTCAAGTTCAACATCAGGAACGGCAGTGAATGAGAATGAGAACCTAAGCCGAATGGAAGGGGTGAGTACATTAGTTGGTCAAAGAGAGTGATTTGCGCTCATGCGCAGCCCAACTTTATTGCTGCCTTGAACACTGCGTAATATTAATTTTTTAAATTCAGTTTTTTCATTAATTACGCAATGAGTAAGTGCTTTACTCACTTACACTACTAATTGATCAAAACCGTTACCTGAAAATGGTGGTAGGTGACAAGAAATTACTTTTGTAGGCGTAAATATTAAGAGCGAATGAAGAAAACCATACGTAATCTTGTTGGCGATATCCAGAGAACGTCTACGCCTGACAAACACGTGTGCCATGCATGAAAAGGATAGCCCCCGGTAAGATAATTTCCGTAAACCTTTTAAAAAGAACACTTGCAATACCTAAGAACTAGAAAAATATATTTTAAAAAAGTTTCAAAAATTTGCAGAATACTTTAAGCAAATCTTTTTTATTAAATCAACACGCAAACCATGTTCAAAAGCCTACCTTAACAGAGTTGTGGATATCAAAGGCGCTGAAGAGGCTGTACTTGGAATGTTGATCGAGGCAAGATTTTTAATCGATTGCCTATCAACCGGACCCTCCTGTTACAAGCACCGAGCTCGGAAGCTTTAACGGACAAGAATATAAAGAGAAAGGTAAAGCTTTAGGTATGAATATGTTTTACAACAACAACCTATTTTTCAGTAAGAAAAACGAGTTACCTAACCTTGTGCAAAACAACCCATAAAGTAGGCTCCCAGTTAAAGAGATTCTCGCTTACCTGGCTTATAGCTAAACCTGTGCCAGCCAATATTGCCGTTCGTCAATATTACTTTCGATAGTATTTCGCATTAAGTCTTTTTCAAAAGTTCTTTTTTGTCCTACGCCTGAGTAATGGAAATAATTTTCTGATTTCAATTATAAATAAGTCTCAACACAGTCCGAAGTGATAAGTGGTAAGATGACTATCATCTTTTTGCATGTACGTCACTTTTTTTTTGTTGATTTCTTTAACTCACTTGTTTCGGAAATATTTCCTGTGTTCGAATTTTAAAGTTAAGGCAGCTAAGGATATTGCGTCACAGGTCCGGAATTACTGCTACGACAATTTTGGAATTAATACTTTCCTTTCCCCCTAAAAGATCTTCTTAAGAGTTCGTTATAGTTTCGGTCAGGGCACCTTTTTTTATATAAATATTGTACTAGAGCTAAGGCTACTTGCTTTCCAAAGTCAAAGATAAGTGATTGTCCCGTTTTATTAAATTTTGAACATGACTCTGTTATCCCGTTAGGAACTCAAATTCTTTAGTACTACACGCTGACATAGCTGCTGTCAATATTAAGGCCCATCTAAAGCTATATCAGTTCATCAAACTTAAGACTATCGATGCCTTTATCTTGGGCAATAGGTTGTAGGCAGAAAATGAATTTAACAGAGTTTGGAAGAAGAAAGCTATCAGATCCAAGACTGTTCTGTTTTTAAATCCAATCTCAGTGATTTCTTCGGTTCGACGGCTTCGGGCTATTGAAAACTTAGTTCGTTAAGGTAAAAAGCCCGTAGCTACCTAAAAGAAGAGGTTTTTTTTGACAAACTTGGGCTAGAAGGAAAAGCACTAGAATAAATATATTTAAGGAGGATGTCAACCATGTATTTAACTATTCAATAAACAAAAACTATTCGTGGAAATATTAAAAAATGGCAACAGTGGTTCCATTTTCGCGAGGCATTTTCATTTAAATAATTTAAAGTCGCCTGCAACTGGTTTTGTGCAAATTGAAGTTCAAAAAAAAGGAAGAAATCATTTAATCTACTCTAGGTACAGTTAGCTAGAGAAATACGTATAGGTTTTAAGTTTTGCTTGATGGGTGAGCATTACTTGCGTGAAAGAGTTCAATTTCCTATCAAAAAGGGGACTCTGTTATTGATAAAAAAAAAGGTTGGAATTGTCGTAGGTGGTGCTCACAATGTTACTTTAAAGATAATGAAAAGAATGAAAATTGTAAGAGAGTTCCACGGGTGGTTTTGAAAAATCGTTTTTTGCCATTCAAACTTTTCATATATGCTGAAGACGTGTTTGTTATCACAATAAATTTTTATTTTTTTCCATTACTCTGCAGCCTCGGGACCACAAAAATGTCCTTCCTTGCTCGTATGTAGGTGCCTATCCTCTTTCCTGCCTGCTTTTATCATATCTGCCAAAGACAAAGTGTTGCATTTTACACTCTCTACGTTTGCCAATTTAAAGCTTTTCAAGCGAACTTGTAATGAAGATTAAAAACAAAAAAAACAAAAATACTTTTTCGAATCCACTCTAAGTCCCACTTTGAATTGGTCTTAGCTTCATATCCATTCAAATTTTTGTCGGCGAATCCTTTTCAATGATTACAAATACTCTCTGAAGACATTTGTTAGTGTATTAGAGAAGCTAAAAGTCAACAGGTAAGAAGAAATTAAGGCCGCAACTCCTTAGAAGGGATTCTTTTTTTATTAGATAATGAAAGAAATTTTCACAAGAATCCTAAGAGATCCCAGAGAACGGTCTATTAAGCCAACAAAATAAGTATTTTTTTTTTTCTTTTTCTAAGTTTATGTTGCAGTGCTCCCTCCCCCCAGTACTCCCTGAGGCGAAAAATACTCAAGTGCCTATTAAATAAAGTTCAGGCCTTTGAAAAGTTGAGTTTCTTTGTGCTTCTTAATGATTTCCAATTTTCGGGAAAAACATTAAATTTCGAATTCTGGTTTTTTTTTTTTTTGGGTTCTGCATACGCTTACACTCGTAACGAGCCCTACTCTCTTATATAGAATGCATTCGTAACCGATGATATATACGTAAGTTTGTTATGTTTGTTTATAATCTTAATTGTATTCCATTACATATCGTATGCAATTGCGAGTCAGGTATGTATGTATGTATGTATGTGGTTGAGAAACGAGGTGTTTCCGACAATTTCCATTGCATTTCAGTTTGGTTTTATGGCTTTTGAGAATCGCGTGAATTATACACAATTTTTGCAGGTTTGCATGTTGGAAAATACTATTTTTCACTTGATTTCTGCCATATTCTCCTCTATTTTATTTTCTTCTTTTTTTCTTCATTTTTTTTTTTTTTCCTGTGTTTTTGCATATTTCTCACCTTGTTTTTTAGCGGAGTTGTTCGTTTAAATGAATGAGTGCATGCATTCATTCATGTATGCATCTATGTATGCCTATGTATGTATGTATGTATGTATGTATGTATGTATGTATGTAGATATATATATGCGTGAGTATGTATGTATGTATGTTCTTTGCAATGTATAAAAGAAATGGAACGGTTTAGTCTATATTTCATATTTTTTGTATGAATGTTTTTGTTGTTTTTGTTGTTTTTGTTGTTTTTTAAATAGTTTGCAGCTTAATGAGTTACAGTCTAACACAGCTGGAGAGCAGACGTCGACAGGCTCCCCTATGGTGTTGGCTGTCAGGTGTAGCGGCCGGCTTCCTTTCTTTTTATTTTCCTTTTTTTGTTTTCCCCAAAGCTTTCGTTTACCATATTTTTTAGTTACGATCAGTGTTTTATTTATGCATTGTCTTGAATTCATTTCGATGTTTTTAGTTATAAAAGAATGAATGAATGTTTGCGGTGCGGCGGGTATGAATAGGGGCAAGGAGAAGGAGCAGGAGGATTTATATGATTTCCTACATAGATTATTTTTTGTTATCGCACAAATTTCTGTTTTTACACCTCCTACACGACGATGGTGTTGTTCTCGTTGTTGTCGGCCATTTGTGATGGGTGTTGTTTAACAATATCCGTACACACACACACACACACACACACACACACTTAATCGCATATAAAACTGCTCATAAGTTCATATAGTTATAAAATTTTACCACCGAGTCTATAATGTTTCACAGTTTTAATTGTTCTTCCGGTAATTTTCATAATGGAAATGAAGAACGTTATGAATACTTAGCGGAATAAAGAATTCATTGCACACACCGTAGGTATATTCTTCTGTTTGCCGCTTAGCGTGATATTCCTAACACAAATTCAACGAACACATACATATATTTATTATGAACAAATTTAAACCAATTCCCTGCCAAATACAACTTTCATGATGTGCTTATTAACTCTTTATATTCTTTCATAATTTCATGATAATGTTTGCAAATGCAATTGTTTTTGTACTAAATTTAAAAAGGAATAGATTGCAAGTGCTAAAGGTCGCTAAAAGTTTAATATGAATTTCCGGCGCGAAGGCTTAACATAACGGCAAACGATGAAGAAAATGTCTCTCATATGTCCCTTGGGATGATTAGTTCCCAAGAGGGTGCTAGAGGACGGTAAGAGCAATTTAGGCCTAAACGGATTTGGCCAATACACCTCGAATTGAAAAGTAAATCAGCGCAGATAAATGTCTGTGGCTGGTTTGTGAAATAAGGGATCTGCTGACCGCATATATCCGAACTGCTTGTATTAGAGCGGATACTAAGTTATAGCTGGCACAACGATAACTGATAGTGAACCTGAGTAATTTTCATTTTTTTGATTGTAACGGGGTATAGATCTTTTTTAGCACAACGAATTTGGCCTAGTCTTGGTAATGCTGAAGATCGAATTGAGAAAAGCCGAAGGCATTCCTACGAAATTCTCCCGTTGGCTCGTCTATGCTAGAAATGATACTAAGATTTAGAGTTGCCTGGAAAGGAATTTTGTCATTGTTATTATAAACCTTTCAATATGTAGATTGAAATATTTCTAGAGCAAATTGTTCGCAGGCTATCTGAACTAGTGGTCCAAACCTTTTTTGGACATCTTTAATAAAGGAAAAAAGAAAAGATTTAAGTTTCCTAAATTCGTAGGGTAATGTTATTGTATTATTCCAACTTATTTTCTAGACAGAAGAAATGAATATCAGGATCAAAAAGCAGGATAAGATCTATCGCTTAAGACTATCGGATTTGTGTTTTTTTTTTAAATGCAGATTACAAAGGTTAGTTAAGTTGTCTTAACAGCGGAGTTGGGGTACACGAATGTTCAATGAATCCATTCTAACGATATTTTGTTACCTGCGAACTTTCCCTAAGAGCTGTCAACATATCGTTGCAGTTCTCCTTGTACCGTCAAAAAGCGCTGGCTCGAACACCTTTCCCCGCTTACAATAATAATAACAGCTATGACTATCAGTAGCAGAGAAATATCCAAATTCTTCTATAACACAAAAAGTAAAGCAGCAAAGAAATAAAAAAATTTGTCCGGTTTCTTCAAATTCGAATTCAAGCAAAAATACTGCATGGTTGTAGCTCCTGCGAGTACCTAGTCGAGAAACACTTACCAATCGGTCACACACCTACTAATCTGCTGTCGCTCTTTCCGTTTCCTCACTTCTTCCCGACCGTCCCGATCGTGTCACGTTGTCGTGAATAGTTGACATCCCTTGGTCATAACGATATTTTTCGTTTTCTCCAGAGTACTCTGCGATTTTCTTTAAAAAGATTAGCCCTTCTTTTTATGAGGCAACGCGATGATAATTTTTCCAATACATCTCGATTTTTTCTTATTTTCGGAAATTGCTGGATATAATCGCACAGCCATCCTCAGCATTGGAAACTATGTTTGATGATACTTCAGAAAGCGAAATGTCCACCTTTAGCAGAGTAAAAAAAAAAAAAGAGAGGTTTGGACGACATGCGACGAAACCCATAAGAATTTACTTTTTCGGACCGGGTTTTTGAGGTCACATGGTTGTACTCAATAGCTCGGCCTACGCGCTCTTAACTTTTACATAAAATATATGCTTCCAATGTTGACTTGCTACCGTACGGCCGCGGCACAAAGCCATCGCAACAATCATTTTAGTAGAAATAGAAAAAAAAGAAAATGCAGTCTAAAGAACTAGCGGTAAAAAAATCATGTACGCGTACATAACTTCTACTTCTAAAGAATTTTCATTTCATTTATTCGTTTGAGAGAGAGCGGATGAGAGAAAAAAAAAAAGGAAAGAATTTCAAAGTTTACGAAAAGAAAAACATGCACACCGTGTCTGACTGTTGCCACATTCAAATTTTAAAGAATAAAAACAAAAATAAAAACAAAAAATAAAAAAAATAAAGTGTATCGATGTACTTACTTTCCACTGCAACCGCACTGACAGCGAAGCATTTTATCAAATGCAAAACATAAAATATTTAATAAAGAAAATGCTGCGTTTTTTTTCTCTTTTTTTTCAGTTTTTATGAAAATAAAAATGTTTATGCACATCTTCGTTTGAAAGGAGAACCAAAAGAATGACTAACTTATCAAAGTTCACTTCATATTGACATGTTTCGTTGTAATGGAAGCTAAAGAAGACTCTCGTAACAATTTAATGCAGTTCCGTAGGCGTGTTCAGTATTAACGGCACGTAAAAGAGCAGCAAAAAGCAAAAGTCAAGGAAATGAGAAATAATTTTACAAAAAAAAAAAAAAAAAAAAAACGCTTTTGAAATGTTTTTTTGATAAAATATTCAAAAATTATGTATTTATTAATAATTTATAAAAGAAAAAAAAAAAAACAGGCTCGCAAAAAAACTAAAACTTGTCTTTTAATTCCTCAACTGTAGAGATCACATAAAATGTTGGTTGAGTTGTTACGGTTTCGCATCCGAAAGACGTTCTTATTGCTAATGCTTTCGTCATTTGAAATTCTAGCTTAATGCAATTTCCGATGCGAACACATCTAAAGCAAAGCAAAGAAAGCTTAAGGCACTAACTACAAGCTTATAAAGAATACTTGCTATGCGGATAAGAAAGAAATTCAATTTAAACTGACAGAGAGTCCGTTAATAGGGCTTATCCTTATATTGATTGAAATCTATTGGCACTTCCTAAAGGGAAGAGACATCTAAAAAGTTTATGAAGAACACTTGATTCTTCGGCACCATCTGAATTCGTTTGATAAAAATCTCCTGGCGAGAGCGGCTAAACGCTTGCAAAGAGTCGCCTTCCTTGGTGTGGATAAAGAGCATCATTGATTTTTATCACTTGGTTTGAAAATAGTATGACCGAATGACGTCACTAGTATAGGTTGTGTTCAAGGTTTCGCTTTCTGTGCCTATAAGGTCGTTAATTACATGGTTTCATCCCTGAAGGAAGCCTAAAGTAAGTAAAGCAGCTGACAGGGATTTCATGATAGAAATTCGAGTTTAGCTTTCTTCGATACAGGCTTTGATATAAAATTTTGAGTTATATGTAAATTATTGAGAAATTTTTTTAGTTAAAAGAGCACTAAAAATGCCTGTAAAAATTAGGGCAAATGTTAAGTCATGTCTTTAAAATGCGAATGTAAGGAGAGGAGTGAAAACGTATCGCATTTATTCATAAAAACTCAAGTCATATATGTCTGCTTGCAAAAAATATATATAGAAGACGGGAAGATCCGGGGAAGATCCGGAAGCCGGGATTAAAAAGAAAACAGTTTCAAGAATTCCTGCATAGCACATTCCATGAGGAGATTCAAAACTAATCCCAACACAATGCGCTCATGCATAGGACAGATGATGAGGATATGATTTTGCGAATAGCCCGAAGGCATTCGTCAGAGCTGCAAGCAGATAAATCTTCATCGCAATAATGCATTGGATTGCTGCTTGGAAACTTTTTCATCACAAACTCAACTTGGAATGTTCGTCGTTTAATTCTCTGGCATGAAATTCCAAAACCAATCCGTGATGAGATAAAGTCCCATCAAAAAATGTATTTTCTGAAAGCAAACTTCATTCAAGTGGCTTCAAATTTGACTCGGAATTCTTCAAGTAAGAGCTTAGTTTGAGGACCTTTTAAAATATATTTCGAACTTTACTGTTGCTTTTAAGTATTTACACTTTCCCAGGCTTCCCAGGTCTGGTCTTAAAAGAAGTCTCACATTTGCCCGCAATATGTCTTTAGAAGACGACCCGACAATACCTGCTTTGAAGCGACGACTGCTTGTGTTCTTTTGAGTAGGTGTTCTCCTACCCGACACTATTTGTGCTCCGAGGTGGGCTTAACTTTTATTGCACCAATTGCATCTTTAGACTCACTTTTTGAATCGCATGTTCGATTAAGCGTGTCTGTCCTTCTGCCATCTTCCAATATTTAATTTTCCCTCCTCGTATAAAGCGGTATTTTGATAAATAAACAAATGGCGCTCTTACCGCAAGTATTGTGAGGCATAATGATAATGTGAACTTTGCTTTATAGTATTGCAATGGATTGAATACAAATCGATTCTATTAATTTTTTATTGCAATGGATTGAATACAAATCGATTCTATTAATTTTTTATTGCAATGGATTGAATACAAATCGATTCTATTAATTTTTTATTGCAATGGATTGAATACAAATCGATTCTATTAATTTTTTAATTAAGTCGCATGTTTATTGTGAGAGTAGATGAAGAAAGTAATCGAGTAGTTCGACTACAGTAATCATCTTCATTTGATGCTTCCTCCTCACTAAAAATTTGTATGCGTTGTCCTCATATTTTTTGTATTTATTAAAAGCATCTCAACGAATTCAGAGGAGTGAAAGAGAAGAAAGCAAGCAAAGCAAAAGGTTCTTAGAAAATTCAAAAAAAGATCCACCAGCTCACGGAGTACACTTTTAGTAAAATTTTAAAAATGTCGGCTTATTTTCCTTTGTGCAATTCAATCTAAGAAATAAATAAAGCGATTTGTGGCAACAATTTCTCAGTTTTGAATTAATTTTTTTTTAAATACAATTTATTAAGAAATTCGAAAGCGAATCGATTTATTTACAAGTCACCGTCGTCGTCGGGCAAGGCTGTTTCTTGCGCCTCTTCCAATTCTTTTTCAACCTGTCGTTGCCAATCATTGTCCATTTTGATCTCAGGCGGCAATAGTGCTGGCATGGCGGTAAACTGCAAATTGGGATCACCTACTAATTTGCGTGCCAACCATAGGAAAGGCTTCTCGAAGTTGTAGTTCGATTTAGCAGATATCTCGTAGTATTGCAAATTCTTCTTTCGATGGAAAACAACATTTTTGGCTTTCACTTTTCGATCCTTTATATCGACCTTGTTACCGCATAAAACTATGGGGATATCTTGACAAACGCGAATTAAGTCCCTGTGCCAGTTGGCTACGTTGGCGTATGTTACTCGCGACGTTGTATCAAACATGAGGATGGCGCATTGCGCCTGAACGTAGTAACAATCACGTAGACCACCGTATTTCTCCTGCCCAGCCGTATCCCAGATATTGAAAAGGATCGGTCCGCGACTAGTGTGAAATACGAGTGGATGGACTTCCACTCCTAGCGTAGCTATGTACTTTCTATCAAATTCACCAGTCGTGTGGCGCTTGACAAATGTGGTTTTTCCGGTACCACCGTCGCCGACCAAAACACATTTAAAGGTTGGTATGTTATCTTGTTGAGCCATCTTTTTTTTTTTTTTCTTTTTTTTCTTTTTTTTTCTTTCTTTATGTTAAAGAATCAAAAGTTAACTGTACCGTTTGACGAGCTTCAAATTTTGTTTCCTCTACTTCTTTTGCTATTGTTTATGCTTATTTTTTTTTTTTTTTTTTTTTTTTTTTCTTTGTGAGGGAAATGGAAATTGTTTATGGTTAATGATGTAAAAATTTCTAAAACTGAAATATCAATAAAAAAAACGATGCTGGCGAACTGACGTAAAATTGCGATTTTACTCTACGTAGGCCTTGATTTTTACATATTTCTTGACTTTCCTAATATTTTCTTTTCTTCCTTTTGAATGCATTCGTATTTTGTAAATCGGAGTTTTTGCTTTAACTCATAGACAATACATATGTTTTTGACAGCGTTTTTCTTTTGAGGAAAAGAAGAACGGGAAGGAACGGGATTGGAAGATAAAGAGGCAGTACATCGTCAAAAATCATTTGCAATTTGTTTAAAGCTGAAATCGAGGGGAGAAACAGAGAAAGAAATGTATGTCAACGAGAAATTCAAGTTCAACATCACCAAGCATCGGTCGGTAGAAGAAAAGATAGAGAGGATGAAGGGAGGAGGGATATTATTATAACTAAACCATCTATCTACTGGCAATGCATTGGGATATGGATGCCGTGTTCCCGTTTTATTAAGAGTTTCTTCGAATATTGCTTGGCATGGGCATTAAATTTAATTCAATTCCACTGTTCTGGTTACTTTTTCATTTGTTACATACAAACGAACATCTGTTTGCTTTCTTTTGGTTAAATTCAAATGATAATGAGACTAAACATGAGGCGAAGTCCGTACGCGCACAGTGCAAGTCTAACCTTGAAAATCGTTATTGTAAGTGAAGCAATCTTTTTTTGTAATGTTTTCGTCAATTTCCGTGTCCATACTATCAGCTCTTAAAACATTTTTTAACTCACTAATTATTTTTACCTTCTGATATGAATCTGATATGAAATAAAATTGAGTTACATAAGAAGTCTTGAAGAGTTCGTTAAAAAAAGTAGATTTCAAAAGCGGAAGAGCAATATTTTCTCAAGGTATTCTGTAAGTTTTGTGCGCGTGCATGTGGAGTTCATTATAGTTTAACAATCGTTAACTACTTTTTAAGTTTTAAAGATTTTGCATAATAAAACTTGAAGGACAGACGGATAGATGTACGAAAACGGGTGGGGAATTTATTTCTCCCAGAGTATTCGAAAAACAATGTCCAAGCAATTGGACAGGAGGTCTCGAGTATTGCACGGATATCATTAAAAAAAGTTAGGAAAGCGAAGGAATACAGATTTTTTGCTCTTACATTGTTGTTGTCATTGCTTTGTTGTGGATAGACGAAGAGGATTAAATCCAATCCAAGAATTCATGAACTGACTGCTTTGCGTACTTTCAGCTTATCATCAGATTATTTTACATATTATTGATAGCCACATTTCCAGTTTTCGATGGCGAATATAAAAATCGGGCATGAATTTGAGAAACGGCAACAGCGGAGAATCCACCATGAAAATGTTTGATAGGTGTTTCAAGGAAGTTTCAAGCACTAAACCCACTTCTCCTATGGGCGGTGTAGTTCTAAAAGTCCGGCGAAAAAAACTTTATGGCATATCTGGTTTTTATTGGTGCTGTGTTATTGCCAAAGAAGTGAAATACTTTTCTGGATATCTGACGACTTAAACTCGCTTCCAATCTAACTGTCGGTGCCAATGAGTTTTTCTGTTCAAATCGTATTTATATGCACTTTAAACGAGTCGCCTTTCTCTTCTTTTCGTTCTGATAAAGACAATCCTGCCGTTTTTAATATACTTAGTAATATTTCTCCCCAAATATCGAAGAAGAAGAAGCAATATTTTGTGATTCTAAATGATGGCGGAAACTTTATAGTGGATAGAACTATTTCTGGAAGCCGATCGCATGTAAAAGTTCCTACAAAAAGTAGACCTTCGCCTGGTAAAAATCTCCAATTTTTAGCTGCTGATTATGATTAAGCGTTTCCATGACAACTAAGCTTTTTGGTTCGTAATACAATCTTGTTTTTGTTGTTTTATTTTGAGAATTGCTCTGCAGAATATGCCAAAGCTGGTCTATATTGGCCTATATTTCTTCTCCCTCTCCACATGTAATGGTTTTGTGACATAGTGAACTAATTTTTTTGTCACAATACCGTTGATATGGGTATCACATAAAAGGACTTGGGGAGTGGAATGCGAGAAGTTAAGTGTGTTGATTCTAAATTAATTGTGGTAGACGTCACGACTTAGTGGATAAATGTTTTCTTAAAACTTCTTCGATATAGGTATCCAATGAAAGGAGTCGGAGAGAAGAATGCGATAAAATGTGTTAGTTATAATTTCATTATGGTCGATGTTTCAATGGTGTTGGTTATGCGAGATTCAGGCCTAGCCGAATATTACTTTTTGACTTTTTTTATATATAATTTTCTAATTTTGTGCTCAAATGAATCCTTAACCATGGATTGTCATAGGTGAAGTAAGATCAAGTAATAGCCTTGTCCGAGGTTATACTTTTTTTTACTTGGCAACCAGGGCTTCCATAGTGAATTCGTTCTTATTGGTTCTGTTGGAAACGCAGTCTTTCGTTCTGAATAGCGTTTTTTCTTTTTTTTTTTCTTATTGCTAATGCTTTCGTCATTTGAAATTCTAGCTTAATGCAATTTCCGATGCGAACACATCTAAAGCAAAGTAAAAAAAGCTTAAGGCACTACAAGCTTTTAAAGAATACTTGCTATGCAGATAAGAAAGAAATTCAATTTAAACCGACAGAGAGTCCGTTAATAGGGCTTATCCTTATATTGATTGAAATCTATTGGCACTTCCTAAAGGGAAGAGACATCTAAAAAGTTTATGAAGAACACTTGACTCTTCGGCACTATCTGAATTCGTTTGATAAAAATCTCCTGGCGAGGGCGGCTAAACGCTTGCAAAGAGTCAGCTTGCTTGGTGTGGATGAAGAGCATCATTGATTTTTATCACTTGGTTTGAAAACAGTATGGATTGTCGTAGGTGAAGTAAGACCAAGTAATAGCCTTGTCCTTTTTTTACTTGGCAACCAGGGCTTTCATAGTGAATTCGTTGTTATTGGTGCTGTTGGAGACGCAGTCAATCGTTCTGATTAGCGAAAGTAATATTCTACACGAAAATTTTAGTTCGATGTTAGATAATTTCTAAATTTCTATGTTCAAAATATATATAATAAACACTAACTCCTTACATAGATCTAAGTTTGATTCTCACAATATATATATATATTCATCTGCCTATTCTTTATTTCCATTTATTACACAAAATTTCGCCCACAATGGATTACATCCTGTCATTGATGTTGAAATGACTTCGGAACATTTTACTAATTGGAAATTTTATAAAGTTTGTTGCTTTTAACTTATATAAGAAAACATCATAAAATATTGTAACGAATTTTGTTGAACTTTTTTCTTTTGTGGCCTCATAGTCAAATGGAAATCAATAAATTTAATTAAAATAAAAATCACTTTCTATCAATGTTATGCATACATATTAAGCCGAACAAGCAGCACACA
>KK502513.1:600453-612052 GCA_000688735.1 Glossina austeni
TGTTACCATAATTAATTACAATTTTAAATAAATTTATAGATATTATATAAAAAAAAAGAAGAAAAAAATGAAAGCTAATTAATGAATAATTAATTATGTAAATAATTAATTAATTAAATTTAAAATTGTTGTTTGGTAAAATTATTAATTATTCTAGGTCTTTACATTGTTAGGAGACGGAAATGAAAAAAAAAAAAAAATTAAAGACTTTTCTGTCAACGAACGTATTTGGGGTGGTGTTGGTTTATAAGCATTGAAATATCAAAAAAGAAAAATGATTTAAACAACTAAGCACACAAATAATTAATAACAATAATTTTTAACTAATGACCACTATGAAGGATTTCTTTCCTTCTCTTTAGTTACTTCCTTTTCTATTCCTTGTTCTTTCTTTTTTCATATACTATGATGTCAACTACCAATATATAATCGTTTGAGTTGTCGGGTTCTTTTTGTTGATGTGTTTTATTTTCGATATCTATTCCTTTTCTTACTTCTTTGCTTGGGACATTAACTTGCTCTTTATTAGAATGGCTTGGATCGCGTTCACTGTTTTCCCACACAATGTGTCGAAAAGTGACTTGGATAAATTTTTCCTTTATTTTAATGCTTTAATTATTAACAAAATATTCTTCCATTATTTATTTGAGATTTGTTTTCAATATTCTACACATTTTTTTTGAATATTTCCGTGGAAAAAAACAAAATATTTTTTATATGAGTGCCTTAATTTTAAAGTCAATTTTTCGCAATTTGATTTTTTTGATTTTGTCTATTTTTTCCAGTTGAAAAAAATAAAACCAAAGATATTGTTTTATGTCTCATATTCAGAATTAGGTAAATGACACTCCCCCTTTTTCAAAAAAAATTGGTTTTTAGTTTAAAAACAAAATTCTAGGCTAATTTAATAACTTAAAAAAATTGCAAAGTACTAAGTGGTTTAGATGCTGTGTGAGCTACGAGATGCAAGTTATTGTTGTATTTATTATTAATAAACTAACTAAATATGACTTGAAATACGAGCGGAATTCAAACGATTTTCGAGGAGATTGTTTTCAGACGATGAAAAATGGGCCAAATGGGAGAATAATACCCGGAAAACCGTTTCCCCCAGAGTGGATGAGCCGCACAACAATGGTAAAGTTTCGAATGTTTTATATTTAATGGAATAATTGGAAGGGAATTATAGATTATACACTAGGCCAGCCCGATTAGATGAATGAGTTCATTCTAAGGTATCAACAGGTAAAGCGATGTCAACAACTAATGAGTGCAATAGATGCGAAAGGCGTAGAAGTGATCAATAGGAAAAGCGACGACTTTTATCGTGCCAGCATCAGATAATGCACATTTGTAACCTCTCAATAAAGTCACAGAGAAATTTTTATACCTCCACCATATACCCTAGGCTTTGATCCACCTGATTAGCACAGGTTTCGCACCTCGAAGAACTCTTTTAATGGTGTTTTTATACCTCCACCATATACCCTAGGGTTTGATCCACCTGACTAGCATAGGTTTCGCACCTCGAAGAACTCTTTTAATGGTATAAGGCCGTGAAGGCTTGTGAAAATCGCTTAATATCATTTTTCACCTAAAAATTTCAGTGCTTCAGTGTTACGCTCAGGCATAATAATAGTTTTATCAGGACAATGGCGAAGATCTAGCGGTTCAACTGGCAGCTATTTGCTTGAATAAAATTCATTTGAAACCTATGACAAATGCGCAGAAAGCCGTCTTAGAGTTTTTCTTTTATCTATCATTTCTTCTAAGATCGTAACATCAAATGCTGTCGTCCTTATACTATATTTCCAAGCAAGCGATATACCTCCGACTTGTGTTCATATTTTTTCCATAGGTACGGAAAATATATGTATAGAGAACTCGTAATGAATTAAATAAGTCAGTAAATGGGGAAACTTTGGAAATTTACTTTTGAAATTATCTCAACAGAGCGGAGTTTTGTTAAATTGCTTTGAAAGTCTAATAAAAACATACAAACAATTTTCATTGGATTAGATTTAATTGCTTTAATAGCAATTCCAAATAGATTTTATTTACAAATTCTTTTGGGGTGATTTTTATTTTTTTTTTATATGTAATCAACAACTGTCATGAAAACACAAACCGTCACACATCGTCGTCATTGAGGTAAGCAATGTCAATTGATGCACCGAATTGTCATCGACATGATTGTCAGCGGTTTCGCTTTTATGCATAAACTAATACATAAATTTTGAAAATGAATATGTGTATGTGTGCGTTTATGTTTGTAAGCGTATGTCTGTGGGCTCGCATATATATGTGCGGAGTTAATTTAATCGACTATTTTCATATTACTGTTAATCGTATTTCCGTTTCCGGTTCAATGTCATATTAATGTTTACGCAACGCGCAAGCACAAGTGCTTTTCACTTGCATTTGTACTAATTTGTGCGCGCATTTATATGTTTATATTTGTGTCTTATATCTATTCGCGGATGCATTTTACAGCGTTTAGATGAGTTTTCAATTTCATTTTAAATCCGTGGAACGCGATAAAATCATAGCACAAATATCGCTATAATTGAATTGTTTTGAATGATTGTTGTTTTGTTGCTCTCGCTTTTGCCAATTTGTATAACAAAGGGGCATCAATCGTTATATATATATATATATGTGTACGTATACTTTAGCCATGAAAACGTTCAGATAATGTCACGAATATTTTCCGATACTATAAAGCAATGAGCATTCATTACAATTTCTATTGAATTTTTAGCGTTTCTTTTGCTTTAATCAAAGGAATTTCAAAATGAATTCATCTGATTGCAATTCTTTTTTTTTTTTTTTTTTATATGAATTGTAAGCTACTACGCAAATGATTTGCTTTTAATCTAAAAATACCGCACAGCTTTTCAATCTAATGACCAATAATGCATTTTCGCGTAAATTTGAAATTGTAGAGAATATAAGCACATTATTGCCCATATATTTAGGTGGCAAGGGTGGACTTGTTTTTTTTCTCAGATTCGCTTGTTTTCAAATTCAATTGTTTTGCTTAAAATGGAAGGAAAAAAGCCGATTTTATTTATATGCAGATATACAAATGAATGAAATTTGATCAAGAAAGCGGACAAAGGTCTTTCAATAAGGACTTTACATATACAGTTGCTTACGATGAGATTTTTAGCGAATTTTTGCAGATAGAAAATGCCGGTTCATTGTCCGCAAATCGACTTACTTTGCCTGCTTGAAGTAATCGGATTGGAGGATAACACTCCTAGTGTCCTTAGTAATGAGAATATATAACTTATTCATATTATAACGACTGGAGCTGGGGCTGGACACTTAAATACTTAGAAACCGCCTAAATTACTAATAAAAACTGTGAGAAATTATCCTCTAAATAAATCATACTTGATGATATCTTTGTTACAGTCATAGATTGACACTCAGGAGCTACACAAATTAAATTTCGATGGACAAGATTTAAAAAAAAAAATTATCAAATAGTTCCAATAAATGTTTTTCTTATGGGTACTAATAATTTGGATGAATTAAAAATAGCTCCGATAAATTTTCGACCAGATCACCCAAAATTGTGGATATTTGTGTTATAGTCCGTTGATTACTAACAACTTAGATAAGTACTAGGAAAGAGTTCAACGTTGATGGCACTTTCACTTTAGTCCGATGGATACTAAGAGCGTGAACAAATCATCAAATAGTTCCAATAAATGTTTTTCTTGCGGTTTAATAAAATGTAGTACGATAAGTACTAAGAACTTGGAAAAATGATGAAATAGTTCCACATACTGCAATACTGACGACATTCTCGGTATAGTCTAACAACATGGACAAAATAACAAATAGTTCCAATAAATGGTTCCTATGGTTTGATCTGCAAAATTATCACATAATTTCGAAAAATTTTCAACCAAATAATGGAATATTGATGACACCCTTGTTATTGCCCGATTGTGCTTAAGAATCTGGATAAATTATCATATGACTTCAATAAAAGTCTTTCTTATAGTGTGATGAGAACTAAGAATCTGGACGAATTAGCAAATATATCTAATAAATGTCTTTTCTATTGTCTGTAGAGTACTAACAACAAATTCCAAAAAAATGCTGAAAATTTTCCCACCGAATGCTCTAAATTAATGTTTTCCTTATGTTAAGCTGATGAGCATTAGGAATGAGAAGATAAAACACTAACAAATTGTAATGAATTTCTAAATATGTGCAGTGGTGTAGGCAACGGGAACATGAGATAATAACCACGGATGCTATACAAAAGTCAAAAGAAATCTTCCACAGAAACTACTAGGAACTTGCATACATTGTCAGACGGGCTGCCATGTATCATTTCTAGCTCTAATCAATTTTCGTCCGACTGTAAAGCAAGCATTGGTGAAATGACAATTCGCACAACCAGTCCATCAGATAAGAAGCTAATGTTCGCGGGTTGATATCTCCTACGCGTTAGAGTTTACTTTGGATGGGGCTATCGGTAAAGGCATAACATGGGGTTCATCGGTAAAGGCATAACATTTGCCTACTGAGCTGTGGCCATAACCTCGCTATTTCTTTCCCTTTCTCTTTCCTCACTTCTTTCCGCCCATCGCCGTGTTACACGAGTAGGGGACAGCCCCTGGTGTGAGTGATTGCTTATATTAAAAAAGGAAAAAGAATATCCTTCTACTAACTACTACTAACTCCTTTTAAATGATTTTTATGAAATTTTAAAGAGTTTTCTTATAATTACCTAAAAATAAAATATAAACACAGAAAAAGTTTTATAATTCGTTTTAATTAAATAATGAGTGTGTTTATGAAATTTCTCTCATATTATTCTCACCTGATGTGGCGATGCATGGCTTTTGTTTTTTTCATAAATAGATAAATAAATAATTAAACATTTGAATTTATTATAACACTAATAATATTTAACCAAATAATCTGCACTTAATTAAGTTAAAAATCGTATTTTTCCTTATCTTATAGTTAAAATTTAGCACCCATTAGGCATGAAAGAGTTATATCTTAAATTAGAACGCATTTTATTACGAAACTGTGCTCTCTTCATAGCATAAGATTCGCAATCTTTAATATAATCTTCTGCGAACATATATAACTTAACTGTTGTCAAAGTAAATTCATATCAAGTCTCTCTCTCTCTCTACTATTGTTTATGTTATCAACATTTGCAAGGCAAGACAGCTGTATTTTGCAAACGAATTGCTTGCCAAAATATGTCGTGAACGATAATTAAGTGGAATCTATTTTAGGGGCAATGAGCTTATTTAACATTGAATAGCTTAAGAGCATAGAGAAAACACACAACACAACACTTTAAACACGTTGATTATATTCAAAGAATTGATAATGTGAACAGTGAATTTGAAATGAATCTTTGCAAACGTTCATTAATAATAATATTGAAATTGATTAGCATGAACATGTATATTTTATGCTAAACTATACTAAAATGCGAAGGTAGGGCTTTATCTTTAACGTGGATTGCACGTTGAGAAAAACATACTCAAACATTTCATCATCTTTGATTTATTGTCTTCTATAATTAAGAAGAGCGCACGGAATGAAAATTCCTTTTAATATAAAATTACGAAAGGACGAACAACAACGCACTTCAGACACTTAGTACTGAAATCACTCATACCGAGCGGATGCACTTATTATTAGTATTAATGACGTGGGCAATCCATACTGTGACCTAGAAGATCTTTTGTACTCACCCGTGCTCCTATCTCTTCAGTTTTAGGATGCCTATGAAACCCACCACCTTCTTTGGATCGAAGAACCATACAAATGGTATCTGGTTCTATAGATGACCCCACATTCATGTAGAATAAGATGGGACGTCTCAATCTTCTCTTAACAGAATTTGCACGAATCTGTCTCGGATATATCCACATTTTTCAGAAGGTATATGAGAGAATTGTGACCCATGTAGAAGCCTGCGAGTAAACGTAGGTCGCTTCTTCTTGGTTCCATTAATTTATGTGCCATACCGGAAGATTTTATGAATCTTTTTGCTTGCCGTTGTCCTGCACATTGCGAGTTTTTCTGTGCTCATTACAATACCAGCCTATTATTATGGCTTCTTAATACGCCATAGAAAGTTTGAGGACCTGTAATGGTCCCTCGGGCGCCCCTGTTGGCTAGTCAGTCAGCCTTTTCGTTCCCGTTGCCCTCAATCACCGTACGGCCAGACAACCTTATTAGGTGCACATCATTGTGCCTGCTTAGCTCATTCAGTGTTTTGTCCATGTTTCACTGTAGAGGCGTTGAGAGGCAAAGGGTGCTTTGGCCGCCTTTTCAGTTACCCATCTTAAATGAACATTCCTAGGTTAAATCTCTTTCAATATAGTCACCGAAATATTTCACCAGAATTGAATAGTCAAGGACAACACCCTATAAGTAGGCGTTGTTCAATGTTAATTTTGACTTTTTCAAGAAAGGCGCCAGGACCGTTGTTTGTGGATTGACGTGTAGAGCTTTATTCTGGAACTACTTGTGGGTTGCGCTTAGGACTTTTTACATGCGATCAGTGAGTGTCTGTTCATGCCAGCCCATCAAGAAAATTGCCAAATCGTCCGCGTAGCCTAGCGTTTTGAGTCGTTTAGTTTCGCTAGCAGCTTATCTATGACTACGGGCCAAATTAGAGGACAGCAAGCCCCCTTGGAGACCACTCTATCGAGCATGATAGTTAAGGGTGTTCCCGCCAGCTCCGAAGTAACGAGCCTGGAATTCAGCATATTGGTTGTCCATTGATGAAATGTTTTTGTTTTCCACGCCTCTTTATATAGCCCTGTACGATGTACTTTCAAAGGCCCAAAGTATATCAATGAAGGCAACGGTAGCCACTTGTTTGGCTTTTCTTGCTCCTTCGATGACGCTGGTCAGCTCATGAATTGCCCTCGTGATGGATTTGCCGCTTTGATAGGCAACTTGTACTTGTACTAGCGTCGGTGTTTGTACGGGATCCTTATTCCCAGATAGGCTCCCTTGACGAAGTCATCGAAAGTTTTATCCGTGGTTTCAAGGAGAAAGGGACTCAGGCAGATAAGTCTGCATGATTTCGCCAGTGGCCCATTTTTGTTCCCTGCTTTCTACATAAAAACTACTCTGGCGCTGTTCCAGTCCTGAGGTACGGCCTGAGGCCGTTAGAGATCTAGCTTTACGAAGTCGAGAAAGTTGTGGGACGACATTTCCTTCGCTTTGCTGGAGTAGACCTGGCCTATCTCATGTGGTCGCGGCGACCAGAAAGTTCACACGGCCCATTGCAACCGTTCCGCGCAGAAAATTTTGGTAGCAAGATTAACCTCCCTAGTTCCTCCCTCCTTCCTGTTGAACCTCCCTCCTTCTTGTTGAACAACTTCCCGGACTAAGATCGAAGCTTTTGAAGCCTCTGGTTCAACCAAGGCACGTCCCAGATGGACTTTTTGGTCTTTCAAGGACAGCTTTATTGGTAGGTCTTTTGTACGTTTGAACAGAGCGTCTGCGCTTCGAGTTCAATAGCCTCCGCACTGTTGGAGAGATGCGGAAACAGGGAAAACGAAACGCTTGACAATTCGTCTGTCAGTTTGCCAACCGATACTTTTGATTGAGGTGTCGCATCAAGCTTCTTTTCAGTCTTGTGCTCCCCCGTGATCTCTTTATTTGGCGAGATCGTTACCGCCGCTCAGACAGTGCCCGATGGGCCTATTCCGCCGTCGACCGCGACCTATCCGTCTTTACGCGTTCATGGGTTTTATTGCTGGGCTTCAGTGAAGCCGAAACCGTAGCTGGCAGCAAGCCCGTTTTCCTTCAGCACAGCCGCCGAAGATTCATCTACTGCCAGAGTTAGAACCGTTGTACTCCTTTTAACATCCCGCTGGAGTACCTTCCAGAACTCAATATGTAAGCCCTTTTTTCGCGCCTCCAGAAGGTTTAAGATGTCTGCCGGCGCGACTTTTTCCTCTTTAGGGAAATATCCGACCACTACATGATATCGAGTTGCTTTTCTTCTCACACGGCTTTGAAATGGGCGTTCTCAAATGGCTCACTTGCAACCGATCTGGAGCTTCGCCATTTCAGAGGTTACGTGAATTTCTGTTACGCGTCTGCGCAAAGCTCGTGATTTCTTTAATTAAAACCTCAATTAGCCTCTTTTAGGAAGTCCTACAAAGGTTCTCTCAGGAGGTTTAACTCCCTCCTTGGGTCCCTTATGTGCTTCGCCAAGTGACGCGGGCTGAGTGCCGAGGGAACGTCTTTGTCCCCGGTGGGCATTTTGCCGGTACTTGAGCTATCCTTAGACATGACAACATCCCCAATTTTGTTTGCGGATTCGAGTGTTGCGCCGCCTTGAAGATTTGAAGATTTTCATGTTTTAGTTTCATTTTCTTTGTCCATGAATTTTGTCTGAAAAATTAGAGAAAATAATCAGTCATAGTCCTTGTATTTCGAAGGAGCTATTTTGCTTCCCCAGAGGTTGCTAGGTATTTGAGGGACACCCTTCGAAGACTCGCCTACGTAGTGCCGCTCTTTCCTGAGCGCTCGAGATTAGAGGTTTCACATTATCGTCTCGTTCGAAGTAATACTGCAAAAAAAAGCGGAGATTTTCGGGTCATTCGATTATTCTCGGAAAGTAATTACTTTCGACTGGCCGAACAAGTATCTTTTCTTTTTTTTTTGTGTTTGTGATTATCTGTGAACTGTTTCGGAGGCACCGTAGTCTGGCTTCATATAAGGATTAGTTTTCTCAGATTGCGCTACCGTGAAAACTCTATAAACTTTTTCCTTCACTCAGTTTATGACCGTCACTTTAAATGAATATTTCATGTATTGGTTTTGGGTTTTTTTTGCTAACTGTGCGTTCATTTTTAATTGACTTTCTTATAGATAATATGCCTTTGTGGCTGTTGCAAGTTCTTTGTGGGCCAGTCACGCGCTTTTTCAAAGTTGAATTGTAATCACATTTCAAACTATTTGTCTCAACTTTTGTGACCGTGAGCGTTCTAACAGCCGAAGGCGACAAACAAATGAAAGGAGAGACGGACTGGCAAAAGCAACTTTAATCAGAATCGTATTCTGTTCGAGAATTTATTGACTTTATTGGATTTGCATATTTTTAGCCATTTAGTAAAGGGAAGAAGACAACTGGTGTATACCGTCATCTTTCCAATAAAAATAAATTGCTTATCATCTTACTAACTTACTAACACATATATGTGTAAGGATAGATATATTCTTTAAGATTTTTCATTTGAATATACCTGCATTTGCACACTGCAGGTGTGCTGCTACTAAGAAATGAATTGCCGAGGGAATGACAGTAAAAATTTATTAAAATTTTACAGAATTTCTATTCAAGATAGACATCATTGCGAGCTACCAACTGACGTTATGACAAATAACATGGAGACAGTTTAAGTTGTCCATGAATGTAAAATAGGCAGAGATTGCGTGTTCGTCGTCATGTTTGAAATCATGTAAAAGTTTATTGGCAAATTGATGACAAACACCTAGAGGTGCGATGGTGATGGCTAGCTACTACTAGGCACCACCCGTTGTATTGTTCAATGTGTACAAATGCTTTTCTTATCATTCAATAAAGCAACTGCCACCTGTCACTTAATGAAATGCATCATACTGGCGTTCAGACTAACACACAAACATACACACACACACACACACATCCAGGTAGTCAAAGCCACGCATCAGAGTTATAGCTTAATAATAAACTATAAGTTGGTATAGAGGTATAACGTGTGTATGTCTTTGTTGCTTGCGGAACAATGAAACACTTTCGAGGCATTTGATTGAGGCCTCATTATGTTTGTTTGTGTATGTATGTATGTGAATAACAATGTATGTATTTGCGTATATGTATATGCAAGTTCATCAGTGCTTGCATTAACTGCAGACACCTGATGGAAAACTTCATCAACAGCCACAATTTGCTGCCGCAGCAGAGGCAATAGAATTGGTTCGTGTTTGGGCGCATTGGGTCACATTTCCCGTTTGCATGTCTTTTGCAATTTGGCAACATTCCGATGATATGCAAATTAAGTTGTTGCACTAAATGCCACCTTCGCCATACAATCAAGCAAACATTCAGTCACTCTTTGCCACCTACTGCCAATATCTCTTGACAGTTTTAAACCATATTCTCATACCCACGCACCCACGTTTACTTATTTTCCATACTACTACTACTACGAGAGAGAGCTAGTCAATCACTGTATAAGAGTGAAAACGTACTTATGAACTTATGCTTTAAATAAAGTATGCGCACATTTACCTTTACTTAAATATAAATTCACTAACCTTACATACCTAGGCAACATATCTATCAAAGTTATTAATATCGCAAGTTGGCTGACGTTCATGCATTTTATGATGTGTTGTGATTGATGGCAGAAAATTTCACTTTACCTTTTGATGTATGGTGTGTGAAATATGTAAGCATTACGACAACGTAAAATAAGTAAGCAAGTAAGCAAGTAAGCAAGTAAGTAAGTAAGCACCAACTATGAGCAAAGAAAGAGAAGAAATAAAAATCGAAGAAAAGAGTATACGTATAGCGTCCTTCCGTGAAAGAACAAACCGAACACTTTAAATGAGTTTGAGCTCATTTATCGAGAATATATTGTATATAAATATATTTTTAGGTTCACATAACCGCGTATACGGTATATATGTATATATGTATATATACATGTATATATATGTATACTCACCCATCAAACAAATGCTTCATTATTATGAGAATAACGTTTGAATAGGAAGTATAGCTTACTTACACTTACTTATATATAAATCACATATATCTGATTTTTTTTTGTTGTTGTTTTTTTTATTTCTTTTTATATGTGATGTATGTCTTGGATATGATTTACAAGACTAATTCTTTAAACGTTAATAAATGATAGATTTCTATGGATATCATACACATATACATATGTGTAGTTGAGAACGTACACTGTATCATAAGGCGAAGGATAAGGTGAAGTTTAAGATGATTTTCCTTTTATTCGCTTTAATTTATGTGACTATGATGAGCAATGATTATGTGTACACATATATGTCGTATGTATTACTATACTTTAATAAATTATGAAACATTTTGAAAAGTAATGACTTTTCGCCTACGTTTTCTTTGTCAAAGAAGAGTAGAGAATACTTCTTCATCCCATTTTCCCGTTAATCACTTAAAAAGCTTTATGTGCATTAATATAATTTTGTTAAAGTTTAAAGCTTGCTTCCTTCCTTGCTTCTTCGCAAACTCGAGAAGAAATGCCGAGCATTGTTCAGGTTTTTTAACATTGTTTAGTAAGTTTAAAGCTCTTATCAAAGGCTTTCTTAAAACTAACGCTTACCTGCTTCCTTGCTTCTTCGCAAACTCGAGAAGAAATGCCGAGCATTGTTCAGGTTTTTTAACATTGTTTAGTAAGTTTAAAGCTCTTATCGAAGGCTTTCTTAAAAGTAACGCTTACCTGCTTCCTTGCTTCTTCGCAAATTCGAGAAGAAATGCCGAGCATTGTTCAGGTTTTTTAACATTGTTTAGTAAGTTTAAAGCGCTTATCAAAGGTTTTCTTAAAACTAA
>KK502513.1:614605-637957 GCA_000688735.1 Glossina austeni
CGCATTGTTGTTAACCTTTTCGTCAGTCACCAGCTGCATGATGCACGTAACGAGTCATGAACGTATGCTTTCTTCCCCCTTACTACAGAATTTTGCTTCTTAGGAAGTCGACTAATTTTCATGAAAACTCAAATCTTCAAATACAGCGTTTTCGTAACAATTTTTGTATATATGTATATATATGTATATATGTATATGTATATATGTATATGTATATATATATATGTATATATATATATGTATATGTATATATATGTATATATATGTATATATATATATATATATATGTATATATATGTATATGTATATATATGTATATGTATATGTATATATATGTGTATGTATATGTACATATATGTGTATGTATATGTGTATATACATGTATATATATATATATACACGTAAATGTATGTTTGTATATGCGTTACATATACATATAAATATATATATATATCTTCCCCCTCGTTCGTCCCCTTCATTTTTCCACACCATGTTAATACTGACTGCGATCCTAAAGCAAGTACATCGAAAAATGCCTATAAGGAAACGAGGTCTTCTTCAAGCTAGGTTTGTTTTCCATGGTCGAGCTGAATTAGATATTCAGAAACTAGCTTTTGGTAAAGCAATGAAGGTAATAAAAGATTGGCTTACTATGGATGATCAGTGGAGTGAACATAGACCACTTATTAAGCTTCACGTTGAGGGTATTATTTGTACAAAGACTTCACATTCTTGATTCAATAGCATGCCGATTTGGAGCACACTAATCGGAAAAATAAAAAGAAATTTAAGTTACGTAAGTTGAGAATTAAAGAGAGTTTTTTAATATTTTAAATATTTTTTTCTTCTTTGTAATTACATTACAATTATTTTGGACATCGTATTAAAAAAACGATGGAAGAAAAGCCTGGAATATATTCCAGAGGTTAACGTGCTTTGTATAATAACTTATATGTCAAATGTATGTGTATGCCAATAAACTTAATAAAAAATAATTAATAAATAGGAAAATTTTATTCGAGAGTAACCGAGACTTTTATACGTATCACCCACCGCTTGATTCTAATCAATAATTTCTGTAGCTTCTTTTTTGAAATTTTAATATTCTGTAGGACTGAGCAAGCGCGGCCGAACTTTTCAAGTGCTGCAGGACCACCCGTAGAATATAAGTACAATTTTTATCGTTGTACTTATTGTGGTTTATAAGTAAGGAACAAAAGAAGAACATTTTTTCTAGTCTTTAAAAAAGAGGTGGCCTCAGGCTGGTGATGTTCTTTGACCGATTTAGTCCAATTTCAGTACCAACCTTTGTGTCACACTTCAAGTCGATCGGTGCATTTTTGCAACCAGGAGAATGTCTACCACAGACACTTCACAGATGGACACGGTTAAATTGTTTTAGAATTTCATGGCGATCAAGAATATATACACTTTATGAGGGCTTTGAAGCTTCCTCCTGTGTGTTGCAAACGTTTTGAAAAAATCATCCTTCAGTGGGGGGTATAATAAACACATTATAACCGACAGTCTTGGTCGTTAGCGCTCATCTCAGTTTCTAGTCCAAGAATGTAATTCTTTGCTCTAAATAAATTATAATAACAGAGCTTATATTAAATAGAGATAAATAATTCCTCCACCTGAGTCGCCGAGTGGGCAAAGGATCGCCACAAACACTTCAATGATCGTCGTTCAAGTGGGGCAGAGTTTCCAATAAGGCTGTTAGCCTCAGATAGTAGTGCTTTAAGACTTTAGTCTTAGAATTTATGTCTCCTGCTAAATTATCTACGATAATAACTCCTCTAATGTAAAAATTTTTTATTAATACGCACACACACTTATGTGTATATCACTTCTTCACTTATCTGTATACACCACAGCGCATATTTATTTAAAAAAACGGAAATTCTTCTGTTTTGTAAACGTTTGCGAGAATGTGACGTCATATCAAAAAACCATTTACAGGATTTGTGCCCATACAAATAATGACCATGCAAGCGTAAGCAATTAAATGGCAGTTAATTAACAACATTACTGCTGTTATTGATAACAGAAATCGCAAAAGTCTTTCAGATTCTACTGGCATTTCTTTTGAAAAATTTCTTAGCCACTCTTGTTATTTAGTTCTCTCTGGTTTAAATAGTATCGTCGTATCGAGCAATACAACGCAGTATACAGTTTTAATCCCTTGTTCTGCGTAACCAGGTATAAATATCGAAATTTGTAAAATTCCTCATGTGAAGCACAACCCGTTTATTGCGAAAAGAACTGCAGTAGAATATGAAAAATTGTATAAATTTGTACCAACAACAAGATACGGTAGATATGAAAATACACAAGTAGAAGGGAAAATCTATAGCCTCGAAAATATGAAATTAATAAATCCTTACTAAAATATGTTTGTGGGAAAGAAGAACCGAAAACCTATTAAACAGTTTCGAATTTTTTAATTTTGTGAAGAGAATTTTTGGCAAAAATATTCAGCAAAACTTGTAAAACATGAAAATTTAAGGTCCGTTGGTAAAAATAGAGTTCTATTGTTCAAAAATGCTTGATTGTAAATTGCGTTTTTCTTTTTGTTGTTTTTATACTCAGGAAATACTTTATAGAAAAAAGTATTTTTATTCATACATAAAAGCTTAGATGATTTGAATAATAATTCATTTTAATTTTTTATTACTATTTGCAGATATTTCTCTTTATGCCCTACACTGCTTGTGATGCAAGGTTATATTAAGTATGTGCGGATGTATGCAATGCAGTGTGAATTAATCCATCTTTTGTTCTATCGATTAGTTCAGAATCATTAGACATGTTTGTCCGTCTCTTCGGTTGGTTTTCTTGTATTCCATCTACAGATCGCAATTTTTACGATATTTCAATGAAATTTGTAACACGAATGTGTTTTGGCCAAAGCACGAAAACTTTGGTTATACTAGTCGATTCCGTATCATTTTCTGAATCAATCTAGGCTTGTCTGTCCGTCTGTCATGTGTAGATGTATTTTTGTGTTCATCGTACAGACCGCATATTTTGAGTTATTTTGAAGGAATATAGCAGACTGACGTTGTGTGGCCCATAAGCGAACGAAAATGTTTCGGATCCGTCCACTTTTTCAATTTTGTCGAAGAAAAAAATTATAATTTTCAAAATTTCTTGACAAAAATCGCTGAGTAATAGTAATTCGACCTTTTAAGCTGGTGTAAAAAATTTGGTTTGGCTGGGGCCAATTTTTGAGTCCCCTCTCATATAAACGTTCCTATGAAAACTGAATCTTCTTCTTCTTCAAAGGTACAGAATGAAATTTCGTTCATGTTACCGGATTAACAAAGAAATCAACTTTACTGAATTTGGACCAGGTAGATATATTTTTTAGATATCACCGCATATAAGGATTCAGGCGAAATGTGTATGCGCAAAAGTCCTAATTGCTAACGTTGTGTGATGAAAACTTGTTCATGACAGTAATTTGATCAAGCGGAGCAAATTGAACCGCATATATGACTAGTAAGTCGTTCAAAAAAGTATGTAATTTTTAATATTTTATGATGAAAATTGGTCCATATTAGCAAATTAATGCTAATGAATTTGCNAAAGGCATCTGTAGACTCACTACTTATCACTACTTATTTGTGTGAGCGTAGATTCTGTTAATGGTTTGTTGATGTGACGTCCCATTCAATCAAACTTTTGCAAAGCAAAAGCATATAGAAATCGGTGTTTTTAAGTGAATATGCGCTATAGTATTACACACAAAGGCATCTGTAGAAAAAAAAAACCCAACAGTAGGTATTAAATGCAAATTTTTTTCATTTCATCGTTTATTTCGTATTCAATTCTCCATATGTTTCAATAAATTTCACAGAAAGAAGTATGTATTACATACATACATAGTTTTTTGTTCATTTTATTTTTCATCATTAGCTATACATTTCCGCCGTATTAAACAACATTCTTAAGGGCACAGCCTTAAATTGCGCAATTATGGAAACAATCGTTAAAGCACAGCAAAGTTTACAGTTTCAGTTTCAAAGGATTTTGGGCTTAAAGTACTAGTAAGAAGCGAACTTAAGTCTGCGTATTACACTACGACATTATAGCAAAGAACATCAACCAGGAAATCAAACAGCAAAGGTAAAGTAGACAGTGTACAATATTTAGGCTTAACATGTTAAAAGCTGCCATAAGTCCAAGTAACTGCATTATATAACTGCTTGTAAGGTCTTCCGCACTGAGACGCAAAATTGCGACTGCCATATATATATATACGTACATATTTATACGTATTGTAACGTAAACCGTGTTTTGTGATTTTATTTTATTTATAAAACTTCTACTGAAATTAGTTCGTACCAGTGAATTGTGATTTTTAGGATAGTAAAGGTTTTATTTACGATTCCTCGGAGATCTATTTACAAATTATTTACAGAAACTTATATTTATTGTACAAAGCTTTTATTTTCGTTCTAATCTTGTGCGGACTGCGGATAGTGCAATCAAATTCTCTTGGCTCGACTCGCTCGACTCTCTCGACTCACTTTCGACTAACTTTTCGACTTCTTTTCAGTTCACTTTGCTTTCCGCGAATATTCTGCGCATATAGCTTTTTACGAGCAAGTTACCGTTAACCAAATTCATCGCGACATTTTTAACCCTTTAATTCGTTAGGCCACTTTCTCGCATTGTTGTTAACCTTTTCGTCAGTCACCAGCTGCATGATGCACGTAACGAGTCATGAACGTATGCTTTCTTCCCCCTTACTACAGAATTTTGNATCACATAGCTCTAGGAAGGTTTAGGAAGTAAATTAATTTTATTATCCTCCAATGTGCGGGCTTTCATGCGAAAGGTGCATTTGCATGAAACTAATGTGTAGCTTTCGGTATACTTTTGCAAAAATGGGTGAGTAACTGTACCAGGTGAAGTAGTGTAGGGTATCTAATTGTCGGCTTTGCCCGGCTATAATGTTCTTACTTATTTTTCTTTTTTAATATTTAAGTACTTAAGGATATGATTACTAGGCTCCTCGAATATTATTATTTTATTATGTTTCCTCTCATGTAAGAGGGATTTGTCAAAAAAAAAAAACCTTTTTCTAGGCTATGACAAACCGTTACAGGAAACGTTTTTTTTTTTTTTTTGGGTTATATGTAACAAATGGCGAAAGGATATAAAAGGTGTTATAAATACATCTGAAAGCCACCGTAATATTGCTCTTCAATGTAGAAAAGTTTAAACAAATTTTCTTTTAACATCTGATGGAGTTAAGAGCTGGAGGTTTTCACGCGACTTAATGCAATATATTTTAAAATTATGCGCTTTCTTGGTAAATATTCCTTGCAAAATTTTTAATTAAATTTTCTAATTTTCCACAATGGAGACGATAGAAATGCAAAAGATTTTAGTGTTTGTTACGGTTACAAGTTTTTGTTGTTATTTACGTTTAATTTTACGGCTTTACAAAAATAATAAGAGAAAGAAAACATTTTTCAACAAAAACAAACCCCTAAGAAAACGATAATTGAATCTTATAGCATCTAGATTACACTGCAAAACTGCAAAATAGAACAAAACTCCATTAAAAACATTAACGTGCAAATGAGAAAACATAAGTAACTAAAGTATCCGGTTTTAATAACACGTCTCACAATGGGATTTTTTTTTTTTGTTTTTTTACGTTAAGTGGATTGCATTAAATTTAAATGATTTTGGCATACATTCCCGAAATGAATAATGAAAACGTTTATGGGCAACAAAATGTAAAAGGTTAAAACGCTTCAAACCGCGCTTGAAAATGATATGCAAGGCGAACATAATTGTTGTTCGAGTTATTTTGTTTAGTTTTGTTTCATAATTCATAGTGAAGTGTAGTGAAGTATTCGCTTAATCAGCTGGATGTGCGACACAAATGACACAATCGTCTAGATTTCATCATCATTCATAAACACCAGCGACTTAATATATGAATGATATGAAAATATCGGTTGCTAAAGGAAATTAGTTTTCTTTCGCTTAGCAAAATTTAATTGATTTTAATCGGGATGCTTATAAAAACGGCCTCAGTTGATTGCCTCACTTAAGCTTTTCGTGAATATCCACTTTTTCTCATATGCTCACTGAAAGAGTATGCTTCGGCAAATCGGGCAAATTGCGAGATCGCGAAAACAAAGCATCATTAACTTGACCTATAAATAAAATTCGAATTTTCCTTTGGCTGCAACTTTTTGGACGAGTAAATGAAGCGGCTCTCATTGGAGTACAAAATAAATTTCTACATCCTGCTATTAATGCATGAACATATTTTTTACCACAACAAGTTAATGTAATTATTGGGAGGCAGCCTATGCGTCCTTCGCTCCCCTCAGCCTGATATTACGATATTTCTTACAAATAAAAAGAAAAGGGGAAATGCGAAGAAAACTGTTAGGATTCTCACTAAGGCACACAATGTAACAAACATAATACACTTACACAAAGTAACACATCAACGACTGCAATTTGTAAACTGAGGGTCGGTTTGTCGATAGTGATGACATCTTTATGCCATACTATGAGTGATATGTTAGAGATAGTACTGTCGGCCCGAAATCTTGGCGATATGTTCGCAGTAACGAAAGTTCAGAATGCCGATGATATTTATCTGTAGAATATAGGCTTTTAGGCTTTCCCTACATACGAGCAACATTTAGAGAAAATAGTTTCGGAAGACGTGTGAAATGATCAGTTCACCTAACTCGTGGCAAGCATTCGTAAAAGTAATCCATGGTGTTCTACCCGGCACACGGAGAGCTGATACGTTACGACGAAACTTTACAACAAGGTTAGGGAGGTCCACGAGCTATAAAGAGAAAGAAAACAGCATTTCACCCGCTGAGTAAACACAAACAAACATTAATAGGGTTACTTAACGATGTATGAGCTAAAAAGACCACCTTTCCCCCTCTCTTCTATCGAACGTACAAGATAAGCGAACTGATAGAACTTTAGTTTTAGCGCTATAAGTGACAATATTTAGCAGAAACGGTACTAAAATGCTTTAAATCGTAATATAAATTTATGCCGATGAGCGATTTAATACGTAGCAGAGTTAATGATGAAGAGATCAATGGTGACAATCGTCGGGAAAGAGATAAAGAGACGATGGCTGCAAGTTAGTGAGAGTGTGTCCCATCGGTAAGTGAGATGCCTTTACTGGCTGGGCACTCACTACACCTATAACGATAATAAACTTTATCGCACTTGAGAGTTGAACACGCGAACATTGACGTAATAGTGTCTGTTCTTCCCTACTAGGCTACTCATGTGTGCCTCTTGACCACCAAATCGCTCTAAAGAGGCTAAAGAAGGAGGCTCTGGGTCAAATGAATGAGTTTTCCCAGAAGTTTAATTTGGAAAAGTCTGTGTCATCGTTCACTTGTGTAATATTGCGCAATGGGTTTCCGCAAAGAAAATTTTCCTCATGCTTAAAATTAGTGGGTCATCACCTTATCATCATCTCATTGAAGTTTTATGCATAAGTGGTTATGAAAAATAATCTATATATGGATATGAGAAATCTTTTGATTATATTTTTTTTTCTTTTTTTTAATATTACTATACTTAGTGGCAGAATTCCATTTAGATTATATTACATTTGACTTTCAATATCTATTCAATATTTTAAATCGTTTACTATCCATTTTGACATTCGTTTTCAGATTTTCGCATTATACGACACAGCTGTTCGTTTATTACTTTTGATAATACATTTACTTTTATTATAAATCTGCTTGCGATTTTTTTTTTTTTGCCCGCATAATTTACTCTTCCCATTAATAATCGAGAGACAGAGACATATATGTTGCTCAACATTAGGCCAAGATTTGCTTAATCGTAAGTGCATTACAAGACACATCACGTGGCATTTGGAAATATTAAGAGATTTACTTCTCTTATAATATTAATGAGAGATGGAAAGTTTTAAAATTAAAGAGTAAGACATAAGACAATTTCTCGCTAATCCTATGAAAACAAAAAGGGAAAATCTAATGAATAAAACAATTACGAGCATGAAAATGTTGTAAAAGCTGACAATTGCAGCGACAAGAACAACACCAAAAACAATATTAACAAATTCAATTCTGTTATGCTTGTACACTGTAAGGTGTTACTTATTGCATGGTAAGTGCATCTGTGTGTATTAGGTACGGACTTTCGAAACTATGTGCATGCACTAGAATCCTTGTGAATACATACAAAAAATATGAAGCATGAATGACTGACCCACATTCGGCAGTGCACAGTGCATGCTTCGAAAGGGTATATATATATATATATATATATTATATATATGAATAATGAAATTGGGAATATAATATAAAATGAGAGCACTCTACGGTAGACGTTACAATTGAAATGGAATCATGTCATTGAAATGATTTTTCTAAAAATCTAAAAAGGCACATATCTAGCTATATATATGTACATCTACATATCTTTATAAGCACGTATGTAATATGTACACATTATATTTAAATATATATATATATATATATATACGTATGTATATATATGTGTATATATATGTATGTATGTATATTATGAAAAAGATTTATATACGTACACATATACACACACGCATATATATATATATATATATATGTATGTATATGTATATATATTATGAAATGTATTTATGTACGTACAAACACATATATATGTATATATATATATATAGGTTTTTTTTTTTTTCAAATTCTTGTAAAGGAATGAATGGAAATAAGTTATGTTTATTAAGGCCGGCATAATTAAATATTTATTATTATTAGATTAAGCGAAACTCTCTTACCTTCATAAACGAGAATAATATTATTTACGTTAACATTTGTCAACATTCTGTATAAAAATTTTGTATAATAAAATAAAATTCTTTTGTGTAATTTTAAGTTATGCGAAAACTAGCAGACAGACAAGCAGACGACGACGAGAGTTATATTACATTATACTACAGTCTGTCAACCCTAACGTTATACTGTAGTTTTATTCATTAAACCGCTGCTTTTCGTTTTCTCTTCCTCTCTTTCACGTTCTCTCTTTCTCTCTCTTTCTGGTTTGTCTCCCCATATTTTCCTAATCTCTCTTCTTTTAAGATATGGAGAAAAGAGAATTCATATGAACTCTTAGAGCGAGTAATTAGTTTTTGCTTTAAAGCGCAGGACGCGTAGCTCTCTTTTTATTAGAAGAATTTGCCTGAAACTTTATCATGTTTTCACTTCGGTTTGTTTACCGAACAGGATATACTAAGCGCGCGAATATGAAATAAAATGAATTCGCCGCAAAATGTCTCATTAAATACTTTGCTGGCTGGCAACCTAACTGCGTGATTGACTGTGTGAGCCAACAACTAGTACTAAATACATATATATATATATATATGTTAGTGTATGTGTCTGCGAACAAATATGACCCATTGTGTGCGTGTGTGTGTGTGTGTGTGTGTGTGTGTGCGGTGTTTCATGGCGACTAGCACAATTCATAAACAGTTACAAAATTTAGTTGATGTTTAGTTGTTCATAAGAGTCCTTTAGCTACGGGCAACAGCATCGGCAAACTCACAGATAAAAAGAGAGCAATAAACATATATTTCTATCTATCTACCAATATACAATATGCATATATATATATATATGTATGTATAACGGAATGAAATGAATGTGTGTGCGTGTGTGCGTGTGTGTGCGTGCATGTGCACGACCGACAACATCGGTTGCGGGTTTTAAAAAACAAAACACCGTAACATTGATGGCACAAATGCTTGCGTTGTGGTTGCGGTTGTTGCTTTCGCAAGTAAGCGCGTTTGCATTTTACCAGATAATCCATAACAAAGCGTGTAAGACATAAAAGTGAAAATATAATGAAAGTATTATTATTACCAAAGTTCGCTGTATTGTTTTTGACATAAACCATAAAGACAAAAAAAAAAAGACTTACGTGTAAGTTGAGAATAATATAAAACAGTTTATCATACGCACTGTGTAATACGTTTAACGCTATTCTTTTTTGTTTTGTTGTTTTGTTTTTGTTTCTTTAATAGACGCTAAAGAAAAAAGAGAAAAAAATGTTGATCATACGCACGGATTATGACTTGATCATTATTTAAATATTTTTGACCGTTGAAGTGCTTAGAAATGTGAACTAAAAAATATTCATCATACGCATTGTTCAAACAATAAACATATACTAAAATGTATAATCAATGAAGTGTTTCAAAACGCTTCTACGCACTGTTTATTTATCTCTTTAACATTGTTGTGTAAACGTTTAGACTACAAAAATGTACTCATAATGATTTGCAAATATATGGACTACTGATGTAACGGTTTTTTTTTGCAACTTTTTTTTTAAGAAACTAAAAACAAAAAAAAAAAAAACCTTTCCTTAAGAAACTAAAAAAAAAAAAAAAAAAAAAAAGAAGAATGATATATAAAAAAATTATATTCAATGTGAAGCAATCCATTAAAAACAGTTACTGTCAGGAATATTTGATAAATGTTTGCTGAAGAAGATGAAAAAAGTAGTGAACTTTGATAATATAATATATTAGCATAAAATAACGACAACAACAGCAACAACACCATGACGATGCTATAAAACTACAACAATTAAATAATGTGAACAGCTAAAGGAACAAAAATAACAACAATAACGACCCTATGCAACTAGTGATAATTGTGTTGGTTTTGTAACTACGACACCTCTGCGCCCTTTGCACACGTATATGCAGATACATATATCTATATATATATATATATATATATGCTTTTGCAAGCATTGCAGTGAATAAACATTAGTAACACCATTTGCATGTGTACGTGTGTGTACGTGACACTATCTGATGGTCTCTGATATATTAAAAATTCTAATGTAGCAACATATGAACGTTACAAGCATAAATGTAAAAAAAAAAAATTAATGAATATTTATGAGGCCCTCGAGTAAACATAGAGCGATTTCTACAAACAGTCAAAGTGAATTTCTTTGTTTTTTTTTTTGTATTTTTGTTTTTTGCTTTTCCTCTTTTTTGATATTTTATGTGCATAGAAAATGAAAATAATGAAGTCATTAATTTATGTTAATGAAAATTTAATTGCTTTGTTTTTGGAAACACATTGAAAAAAAAAAGAAAAAAGGAATACGGAAAAAATCAAAATAGTGTTTTGCTAACAACAAGTAACAAGGAAAGAACATTAACAGCATTTAAAAATGTATTGGAATTTTTTTTGTTTCCGTTCCTTTTTTTTTTGTTTCCTTTGAGAAAGCAATTATATTTCAGATCTGTGTGTGTCTACCAAAATCTGCATAAATGTTACATGGCGGATATATTTCATTTAGTAAATTTTACTAGAGTGTAAAATTAGGCCACTTCGAAAGTCCTAGAGTGCTAATAATAAAATTACTTTTTAGCTGCTAAAGTGTTGCTATCCTTAAACTTGGCATAATTTTCGCAATTGTTTTTCTGCTCAATGATTCCATATTTGAGAAGAACTCCAAGTTTTTTATTATTATGTTCCACACTACTTGCGGTACAAGAACGTATTGAGTTGGTGTGTATGTACACAATTTTTGCCGATTACACCGATTATCATTTCCTGAATCGATGTGAAACTGGCTGTCCGTCGATTCGTCTTGTTTTCTTCTGCTCAACCTAAACGCCACGATTTTTGAACTCCGTCAACTTGGTATTTATAGGGGAATCTTCGTAGTTTTAATGCTTTATGAGAAGACTTGTGCAAGCCAAAGCATTATTTTAATTTTCTAAGTCGTTTCTTTCATGAGTTTTTTTTTCCTCCACCTAGAAACCCTAAGAAAAAAGCCCTGCAAGCGTGTGAAATTTTTCTATTAATAATATAATTTTCGGGCTATCGAAACTGAAGTCGTAGTTTGAACAATTCATTTCGATCCTTTCTACTTTTTGTTTCTTCACATTTCAGGAGCACACTTGAGCTCAGCTAGGCTTACTTATGTTTAAAAAAATTACTTTTAAATGTGTTTTTATTTTACGAGAAATGTCAGGACATTTAAAAATGTCCAACCAAACAATTTTTCCTTTATTTTCTCTGAGAGCATCAATATGCATATTTTTCGAGTTAATATAAAAATATATTAAATTTTATGCATTCATAATAAATGAAATTAAATTTCCGCTTTAATGTATAAAACCTTATGTGCTTCCACGTAATTGGCCACGTTCACGTTGTTATGTTTTTTTTTTTTTTTTTTCCAGGCCAAGGATAGATTAAAATGAATGAATTTAAAAATAGTTAAAATAATCTTATCTCCTCAGAAGATAACATAAAAAGCTTAATAGATTAAAACTGTTTTTCTAAAATATTAATAAATAATGAGAAATTAAAGGAAGCGTATAAGGCTTAGCACCAACCACAGAAAAATGGAAATTAAATAAAAAATGTTTTCACACTTGAAATTTAACAACTTTTCTTTATAAGTTGGTTTTCCTCGTCTGCTTTTATGTATATTTACTAAATACTCCTGAAAGTTGTGTTAAGTTTTAAGTTTAAATTAACAAAATTCAAAAACATCTCGCATATGATGTAAGCGCGTTTGAAAGCTTTCGCTTCACATATATCGTGAGTTTTTTCGTCTCCTTTTTCGCTGGCGTTTATTTTAACGCTGTGCACATTTTAAAGTATAACGATATCAACATCTTTGCATAATAAAAATTTTCATCTTTGATTCCATATGTGTCTTAAAGTTTATCAAGTAGTAGCAAAAGTTCTAAGTTTTTAAAAAAAAACTATTGAAAACTTTCTTGATGGCAATTATAAAATGATTTCTAACATTTAGCGCCTCACAAATAATTAAAAAAAAAAAAAAAGCGCCGATACAATTTTAAATGTCTTTCGCTAATGCGTCAGCAGATTAATGAGAGTTCGACAATATTCCCGGGACCCCTTATTTCATATTTTTATAGACATCAGCTTTAAATTGAGCTTTTAACATTCTTAAGCACTTCCTAAGATGTATCCAGGCACCCGTTCTGCAAAAAATTTGATGGAGCTGCTTTTTCTATAACGAAACAAAGACTTGTGGCTGGAACGCTTAAGAATCTTAAGAACGTTCTAAGAGATATGTTAAGCATATGTCTTTGATCGACATAACATTTTTACTCCAGTTGTCTGAAGAGGAAGCTCCATTCTGTTCGATTCTGAAGATGTACGTAAGTCGATAGTCCGAAAAGAAGATGATTGCCTTAAGTCTTTCTGGCTAGTTATAGCTTGACTGACAAGTGCGTGTGCAGCACCTAAACGATTTAATTTTTCCGAATTTCTTTGAAAGTACCAAAGGTTTTGAAAGTACGGATGGGCATCCAATCTACCGACGGTGGATAGTGGTGGTCTTTGATATTTAGCGTCCTTATCTGCCTTGATGGCTTATAATATAGAGTGCATGAGCTTTAATGGGTAACTTATGAGCGATTGCTGACATCTCCCAGCTCGCAAGACAATCTTGTAAGTCGGAGAGTCTATTCCAAGACCGGATTATCAGATATGAAGGTTTAAGTATTGTTCAAATCTTTCCGTCTGGGCAACGCCCACCTGCTCCTGTAATTATATTATACCCCCACAATTGAAACAAGCACAACCACGATGAATACAACCCAGCAGTTAGGCTTTATACGTTGCGCCAACCCAAGTATTCGCGAAGCTATAATTAGAGACGTTCTCTTAAGCATATGTGAATGGGAAACTTGACACTCGTGGATGCAATAGTTTTACTATACAATGTCTTAGGATTATCGGGATAGTGCGTGTAACTATTACGCACACTTTTGCGTTCGGATTATCCAGATTGCTATCCAACTTCGTCTCTCATGGATTTTAATGTACAAGGGACAGACATCATTTTAACATAGTCAGGCATCAACACACTACTGCTTGTTTGCCCGCTTCAATACCAACATAGAGCTACGAGAAATCTTGAGACGCCATAATATCTGATTTCTTAACAGAGAAGTCTGCAAGCAGACGATTTCTGCCGCTTTCAATGACTTCTGCATGGTAGGGTTACCGTCGCTGAGGTCCCGATTGTAGATATAAAACATGCTTTTGTTTTTTTTTTTTTTTATTGTGAAAAAGTAAAAAACCCGCCACTGAGGCGCAAAACGGCATGCGCGTTATGTATGAAAAGAGTCTTAAGTGACAAGCGGGTGTGGGAAGTCACGTGAGAAATTTTGGCGAAAATGTGATTTCTAAAAGTTTTTTCGCTTTGGTTGGCGAATTATAAAAGCAAGCTCTTAAAACAAGAAAGATGGAGACCATTCCCCAAAACGACCGATTAATTAACGGTTTAATTGATTAAATGAATTTTTTTAATTTGTAAATTTTTTAAATTAATTATTTACTTAATTAACTAATTAATGAAATTGTATTAATTATTTATTTAATTTAGTATATTATTAGTTATATAATTTAAAGTAAATTAATTATTTAATCTTTGTGTTATTTAATTACGTCAATTACGTTAATTATGTTATAATTCTTTTTACATTTTAATCAATAAGTCCATACGTCCCTACTTAAGCTAACTATTTTAATTAATTAATGCAATTAAATTGTTTCCAATTTTGTCTATTCTTTATCTGCATACAACATCAAGGCGAGGTTTCTCATTACTGTTAAATACATTATTCAACTGAAAAAAAGCGTACTTTGAGTTCATTCATCAATCGATTATGCCCTTTATAGCCCATTAATAAGTCAGATAGTTTTGTCAATGCCAGATACTTTAGAATTGGCTTTGTTAATATTACGTCATGCATTAGCTCGTACAAATCAAAATAGCAGTCATGCATAACGTTATATGCAATAGGCAGCAAGCCTACCGTAGAGAAATTTGCAAAAAAAAAAAAAGAAGAAGAAAACTGTTACCGCAAGACACTAACACTTAACACTAGCGCGGCCACGATTAACAGAAACAATTACAAATTGTTATCCATTCATATGAAATGACGGATATTCAAGATTTGTCTCAACCACACGCACCCAGAGGCAACACAGCATAACAAGGCGCAAATCAATTACAGGCCCACTAGTGTTCAATGAATTGATTTTAATCGTTTCATTGAGTGTATTGATAGACAATGAAACGAAATATTTATGAATTTTAAACGAAAAAAAATTCTTTAATTGCAGTGAAAGCGCAAAGAAACTTAATATTGAAATGAATTCACTTAAGACGAGTAAAAGAATATTTATCTGAGCTGTTTGTCTGTTGTTTGTGTGTGTTTCAGTGTGTTTTCTTTATTTTTTTTTATATAAACTTTCCATCTTTGCTTGATTTTTTTCCTTTCAAGTTTTTAGCCATTAAAGGTGTTATCATTTATTGGCAGGCAGGGTCCATTTACCTCTTCTATGGACCTAAATTAAAGGTCCGCTCAGATTTATTGTTATTGTAATAATTTATTAAGAGAAAAAAATAGAAAAAAAAGTAACTAACCTTCTCAGCCTCCAAAACATGAGCTGAAAGGATTGACATATAAGGATAAATGGATTAAATGTCCTCAAATAGTTAAAAATAATAGGATCTGTAAGGCCTTACATATTACATTGTTCTCAGCCCAATGTCATAGGGAGTTCAACTGGTAATAGCTGGGGATACGAAGTTTGATAGAAACAAAGAAACAAAACACTTGTTCTGATCCAGCGGCAACGTGTAGATATCGTTCGTGGCTTTTCGTAGTGGCAGCGGTTTATGCCTACCTTTGCGGAGGATATTCATCAGCTACACTTCAATTTTCCTTTGTTTCGTTTGTTTCCTTTGTTTGTTTTTTTGGGCGACCAATCATGACCAAAATTCACCTCAGAAAGGGCCAAACCAGGACGGAGGTTATTTTAAAAGTGGAGGTTTTAAGGTGTGAAGTCGCACACGTTAGGCCTTAGGTTGTGGCTGGCAGTCTTGCTCTTAAAGCGAATTTTTGAAGCACTACTGCTAGAATAGTTGGATGATTTTCGCATTAACAAGTCAAAGTAATGCGTCAGATGACTGGTGATGAAGGTGGTAACGCCCGTCTCTTTCCCTTTTTCAGTTCTTTCCGATCCACACTGTGTTACATGCATAGGGTGAATGATGGGTCATATTAAAAGAAAAATAAAGATCTGAAATGAACGCTTTTAGTAAAAAGTCAATCACATTTTGGAAATTGTCGCAACCTCAAGTGTCCACACACGTAGGTAGCTTAAGTTTCTTTCTCCGTTCCAGTTCATAAATGAAAAACTATAGTGAGTCCGTCATTAAATACTCTGCGTCACTCTGCTTAAAACAGTTCTTCATATAAGCAATTTTCGTTATATGGAAAGTTGTTGAAAAAGTTTCCCAATCTCAACCATTTTCAATACCTTTCGTTTTTAAATCAAAACACGTCGGTGTACCGAATTTCATCGCAATATTTCAAAAATTGCGAATTGAATACAAAAAAACAGGACGGACAGACAAAACTAAATCGATTTAGAAAATGATATAATAAAAGGTGGAGGTATCTCAGATCCATCTGGATGTTGAATATATCCGCACCAACTTAACATATTCTTCTACTACATGTGGTGTAATATGCACTAAAAAATCTCTTTAGGCAAAGCTAATAACAAAAGGTAGAGAGGCCTGTTCGAATTGCATTTAGCATAAAGCGATAAAAATATAAAGCCTAACGTCATTTCCTAATAATGATAAAAAATATATAAAATATTGATAGGATTGTTTGTGCGAAAAAAAAGGAATTTATTTATATGCCATAAATGAAATAATTTTTAATTTGTAGTAGTTTGCGCATTAAATCGAATGATGATTTAATTAAATTGGTTTTTATTTTATTATTATTATTATTATTATTATTATTATTATTACTATTACTATTGTTATCGTTATTACTATAATTTAGTTTTTTCCTCTTAAACAGATTAAAAAATAAAAAGAACAAAAAAAAGACCGACGAAAAATCAATGCATGGATATATGTTTATCGACAAACACTATCAACATAACAATCAGCGTAAATGAAAAAAAACATATTCAGCGCAATAACGTAAAGATTGTAATAATGTTAATAGCCAAGTTAATAACACCGTTTGGAAGATTTCAACAAAAACCCGAAATCACTTAAAATATTTTATGCAAAGCCAAGGAGAAGAGATAAAAAAACACAAAATTAAAAATTAAATGAATGAAATAAAAAAGAAAACCAATTCAATGAATTTATTATTAATTTTAAATATGTGAAAAAAAAAAGAAATCACAGAGAATGCAATTGCAAAGGTGATAAATAAATAAATAAATAAATTTTTCCATAAGCATGTTTACATATACATCCATACATACATATACATCTATATATATGTATAAATAAAATGCCATTTAAAATAATTACAACAAATCGAAATGAAATATGCTTTACATTGAACTGACAAATTTGTACAGTGGCGGTTAACCATTCAACACCGGGCACCAGCAGCAACAACAGGCAGCTACGTAAATTGTATGCAAGACACATAAATACACACACACATATACATATATATATACGAAAACAATCGCAATGTTGACACACGTCAGCCATTTGCTGCGTAATATGAATGAATGAATGAATGAATGAATGAATGCATGCGTTTGCACACATGATGTTATTTGTATGTATGGATGCATTCAAATTAAACGAAATAAATGAACTAAATTAATTAAATAATTTAATAGTTGCATTAATTTGTCGCTGTCGTTCATACAAACATATAAAAACGCGAAATGTTTTATTTAAAAAACAAAAGAAAAAAAAAAAAGAATAAATAATTTCTCCTTAATCATAACCATAACGCAATCAATAGCTCTTCTACAACACGCTTTAGTAAAACAAACAAATACCTCAAGCCTTAAGACTTTTCTGGACGCGTGGTAAACGCGAAAGACGAAATACTCTCGCTTCGCTATATAATTGTAGGCCGTAGATTGTGTGAAGGCAAACATAGGTCTTAGTGAAATGACTGTGAAAAATATTTAAAATACCTTTAGGAAATTTTTTACTTTGTGTTTCCCTTTACCTTTAATATTATGTTGTTTCACATCGGTTACACTAACTGACACTGACATTTACAATCCTCGAACCTTAATCGTCAGGAGTCACATAAAATTTTCGCTTCATTAGTAAAAGTGTTCAAATTGATTTAGCCATCTTTGTCGGGTTTTCCGTACCTTCGTCCATGTACTCTTCTAGGTCTTAAACTGAAAAATCTAAAACTGTACGGCTGTATGTTCTTTCATTCGATAGCGGGTCTTGAAATTTGAAACTGTATCTTATTCACTTCCGGGAAATGTTAACTTACAGGTCCTTGCAGATGATGATGCAACGTAAAATAAATATCTGAACGAGAACTTTTATAATTAGTAGGGTAGTTAGGTAAGATAGTTAGTTAGTGTATCTACTATAGATGCTTGTTCGCTTATAATATCTAAATATCTGGCATTACATTTACATATAAACATATATGTATTGGTACATATACATATATATATGTAAGAGCCAAAGGTTCTTATTCGTTCTAAGTCCGTCCGGTAAACGTGCATACACAAATGTATGTATAATACGGTTTCGATGGTTTCGAGTACGCCGTTAAGCAGAGGACGCCTGCATATCTTTATAAATATGTCAGTTGCTTACCAGTCATCTGTCTGTCACTATTCATTGTCTATCAATTGCAGGCCAAAAGTTGTGTCCCCCATTTACCGCATTGCATTTTATTCAGTTTTAAACTGAAAAAAAAAGGGACCTTAAGCGCAGGAAGCTATTAAACGGTTACAAAGTAGTTTGCAAGAATTCTTACGAAAAATTCAAGTCTTGAAAACGATCAAAATCCGCATGCGTCTGTCCGTCTGCAGGGAAAACGGCCCAAGAAGTGATCTTCAGCTTGACATCTCATCAATGCGTCTCTTTCTTTCTTTCTTTCTTTCTAGTTAACACTTGCTCAGATCGTCGCAGTTATGTATAACACGTCAACAACTCACAAAAGTTGGCAATGAGTTAAAATGGGCCGACGATTATTTCGTCTTGAAACCGCAAAGTGTGTATATTACGTTTGTGCGTTTTCTCACTGATTCGATTTGATTTCACTGATTTAACACATCGCTTGTCATATGTTGATGGAATTTTTGTGATTCCTAAAGCGAATTAAAGATTGAACCTTACAGAGGTATATAGGCCCTTGGCTCAGTTAGTTTACTTATGCAGTTTTATTAACTGGCCTAACTTCTCGATCTAAGGTGAAGATAGTTCTACTTTTTTACTACCAAACAGGTTTAAAAAACCAATGCCGTTACTTGATCTTTACGCAAATGAGAATCTTTTGCAATATTTTCATCTTAAATAAAAAATATTTTTATAGCCATCATCGAAGAGTTTAGTGTAGTTTAGTTTGTAGCCGAAGATCTCGTAAAGTACAAATGTTCTCGAACAGCATAAGACTACCAGTCCATTATATTGTGTTCGCTTCGATCTAGACTCTTCTGTGTGCCTATTGCATGTTGTTCGAAAGCTCATTTTCGTACAACAATGAATTTCGTCACACATCAATTTAACATGAGTTACACACGTTTGCAAAGACTACCTTAAAATGCAATGATGAAATGAAGAGGTTGCGCCAAAAGCCACGCTCATGATAGACAGAAACTTGCAACTTACAGCACACAGAAGATGTAAATATAAATGTAGATGCAATGATAAGATAAGAACTGATTACAGGTTCTTCCCACAACCAATATTTATCTTATTTCTGTTTCCGTGCTGAGACTCGCCAGTACATGCTTGTTTTAAATCGAAAAATGCCCAAACTTGTTACTCTACCGATTTTGGACGATTACTGGGATGGGGGGGATGATTTCTTAGCTAGTCTTTTCCAATCCCCTTCCGAGGAGGGAAGGCATCCTGGTGAGATGCCAGCAGCAACTGATGCCTGGTAAATGCAAATTACTCCCTATTTTATGTCTAAAAATGCAGTCCAGCTTTTTAAAGGCTTTCACATGTTGAAGTACAGTTGACTTGGGTAACTGTAAACAAGGAAAGAATTTGAGAAAAACAAACCGCTGATATATGCGTTTGCTACAAATGTGTGTGTATAGGGATTTCATAGAATATGCATTCAAATACTTTGTAGTCTTGTTCTTCTTTTTCTTTTTTCAGTACTCTACAAATCAGCAAACAGATGTTTGTTGAACAATGTGCGCGCTATTTGGCTGGTTTTCGATTAATTTTGTTAGATGCGTTCTCTCGAAGTTCGGAGTCCTTAATGTTTGTAAAAATCAATAAACAATAATCCGTCCGTTTGAACTAAAGCCAAAGTAAAACCCTTTACCTTCCCTAATAAATCCTTCCTGTACTTGTATTTCCTTGGGGCCGGTCAAAAGTTTGCCTAAGAAGCGTCTCGATCCTTTAACTGCCCCGTCCAAGTTTAATAAAATATTTTGTAATTCCAAACTGTTGGCTGGAGAAGACTCTTCCTAAAGGGGACCTTAGGGCTTTGCTACCACGCAAATATAAGAATCTGAACTCATAGATCTATTTATTAATAAAAGTTAAAAATCTTAAGGTCACAATTTTTTTCTAAAGACAAACTAATTTTTGGTGTACATCTATACTTGTAAGCCTCACGTTGGTGGCTTATGTTTAGTTTGTTGTGTACTTGGAATGCATTCAATGTTTATCCTCCTTCCTCACTAAGTTTTATTTGTAGTCATAATTTCCTATGATGTATAAATTAGTTTTTAACTTCTATCCGAAATTGTCGTCATATAAATCTTCTCACAATTCTATATTCCATGAGCAAAAAAAAAAAGAAAAAAAAATCGTATTCTCGTTGATATGTGTTTTCAAAATTAAAATTTCTCTTTTCCCATCCTTTTCTTTAGCATAATGAAATTCGATTGAAAAATTAAAATTTCTCTTTTCCCATCCTTTTCTTTAGCATAATGAAATTCGATTGAATAATTTTATCCCAGCATTTCATTAATAAAAAAGGAAAAATAAATTAACATAAAATTCATATATGAATTCATATTCGGAAAGATACATAAAAACTTTTTTTTTTATACGCTCAGCAAATAACTCTTAATACAAGAGTAGTGTGCGTAAATTGGGACGTAGTTGTAAAATTGAGTTAAAGAAGAAGCAAATAAGAAGATTATATTCGGTCGTGACCGAATCTTTTATGTCCATCACTGTTATCCTAAAAAGGACTAAAAAAAAAGGCCAAAAATTCATATTTAATGATTTCATAAATTTTCATACTTAATGAGTTTATTTCGGCGCCATTGATTAATAATAAAAGTGAAAATTTATATGGGGTATGAGTAACAAGCAAAAAGCTTTATGAGTAACAAGCAAAAAATGCCGAAAGTAAAGATATTCGCAGATATTTTTCATGCATAGGCGAGTTAACGTCACAGACGTGTCTTTCGGCCGGTTTGGCAAATTTTAAAATTCTTTGGCGAATTTGTAGGCGATATTTTCATTTTCGCGAACGATAGAATGTCTACCACAGATGCTACACATTTGGACAGAGGGACAGAGGTATATGTTTAGGTGCATACAGAATTTGAAACGGGGCAAAAATTTATGTACCTTATTAGGGTTTTGATGGTTGCTGATCCGCGCATAAATGTATAAAAACATCGAGAAAAAAAAATTAAATTTCGATGCACTATAGCATTAGGTAGGCGTTGAAAATTTCTAAATTTCATTTTTGCACAGGTACTAACTACACTATGGCACACAGAATATAAGTTCGAATTTTTTAGTTTTACCTGCTGTGGCTGATGAGTAATGAGCAAAAATCCCTACTTCTTGTTCCTTTTGAAAAGCGATAGTGTTCTCAGTTTACGTGATGCTGTAAACGTGTCCTTCGACCGATTTCACCCACTTTTAATACCAAACTGAGCGCAGAAACTGCCAATATTTCTGCCAAACTTTAAGAAGAAAGAAGAATTATAACAAACAACATGAACGGACAGACGGACATACCTAAATGGATTCAGAATTCAATGCTGCTCAAGAATATATATATTTTACGGAGTCTTTGAAGCTTCCTTCTGGGCGTTGCAAATGCTTTGTAAAAATTAATATATCGCTCATCCGCCGTTGATGGGAACAAAAACTTATGTGATTTCACTCCATGTGACAATCACTTTACAGCATTAAATTTGCACTTCTTAAGGAACAGAAAATAAGAAATAATTTTCATTTTCATCACTAGTGGATATTAGCCAGCATAACGTGCTCCAGAGTCAGTTAGGTATCTGGATATAGCTAAAATGATTTGGACAATTACAGAACTTTAGAGAGGCAAAGATTCAGTTTTTCTCTCTTTCATAATGAAACAGGCCACTCAATAAGTTCGTAGGCTTGCACGATTTACGATGACTATTGAGGATTAGTACTATTTAAAGGTCAGATAGAGTCGTCAATAGCGGCCAAATCTATATGTCATCCTACGAACCTTTTGAGTAATGTGTTATAAGTTAAGTCCTACTGGAAAGTTCTGTCTGTTCCAACTGCAATAAGCTTCAACGAGTATTCGCATATTTGGAATGTACACTTGCTGACCTAGCAAATGAGTTAAAACGAAAATTATTCATATTAGTATTAGGGGGACCCATAACTAATCAATTATTTTATTTCAATTATAACGAAGCCTTAAAATCTCTAGTGCAGTCCGATCCAAGATTAACTATACAGGAACTATCAAGTAGCCTTGCGTCTACCTGGTCCAAAGTACAAAGGCATTTAAAAGAAATTGGCAAGGTACATAGACAAGACAAATGGATTCCACACCTGTTGTCTGAGGCCAATAAATAAAGGCCAGACAGCGAAGTTTACTCAAGAGAAAATTAAGCAGTTAAGCTGGGAACTTCTACTGCACCCTCCATACTCTCCAGACCTAGCACCGTCGGACTACCATTTGTTCCGATCACTGGAGCATTCGTTGCGAAATAAAAATTTTAATTTCTTATCCGATGTCCAAACGCACCTTGAGTTATATATTTTAAGTCACGCCCACCCCACTTTTTCAAGCGGCGGCTTGAACTTTTGCAGGAACGATGGCAACAAGTCATCGCAAACGACGGCGATTATATAAACGATTAAAAACTAAAAATGTCATTTCAAAATAATATTTTGTCGATGAATGCAAAATAATTGATTAGTTATGGGTACCCCTAATATTAAGAGAGAAGCGATCTTGTAACCATGCTGTGTTTTATTTAATCGCAAGAAGGAGGATATGCTACACGAGCTTGTAAAAATTTATTGAAAGGGTTTAGTGAAGGT
>KK502513.1:662827-733215 GCA_000688735.1 Glossina austeni
GAGTCTTAAAGCACTAGCATTCTAAGGCTTTCGGCTTTATTAAAAACTCTACAGCACTTGAGATTTAAACCCACGACACCATTGAGTTGCTAGCCGAGACTCTTGCCTACTCGACCACTCAGGCGGAATAATTATGTAAAGCATTTCTTTGATAAGAACGTGTGTTCATTTTCTAAAATTATTCGTAACAGTCTTCAGTTACTTTGTATTCGTAAATAAAGAAGGAAAACAACATTTTTACATTTACATCTATACAAAAATTTTAATCGCTTTCCTTCTGACACATATGTGTTTCGTTTATTATTAATGAGGTGGTAGCCAACCAAGAAACTATCATTCGGAAGCTGAGTTTGGTGTCTAAAGTAATTCATCGAAGACATAGTCTCCCACGATGGTACCTCAGGAAGGGAGTAGGCCTCCTTTCTATGGGGATTTTCCTATTTCTTGGTGGTGGGCGTCGATTATTGTTTATGCAATTAACGCGTCGTGGTGTAAGGCTGCCATGACAGGTACTCACATTAAACTGAACTGGAGGCTGTCCAATAAATTGCTCTCCTTGAAACTAGGGGTTATCATGTACAACCATAAAGGCATCTGTCCAATAAATTGTCCAATCACTATCATATTCGTTCCAATTCGTTTGCTCAGCAACAGGTAACTTGCACAACAACTTGTCAGCTTGTCTTTCAGTTTACTTGTGGGCTCCTGCTCGGAAAGAAAATTAGCATAGCTACTTAGAAGGCTGCACTTCCGTTCAAGACTTCTCCTTGCCATTAGACCTATTTTGTTTGGTGGACTCTCGTATTGGGCGAGTCATCTAGGCTATACAAATACATGCGTCGTACACAACCTACAGATTAATTAAGTAAGTGATTGGATTTAAAATCACTTTAGTAATCAAGCTTAAGACACTACACGAGAGCGGTTCTCATTATTGTTGAATAATACGTACTTTTTTCGTAAGAGAGAGAGAGAGAGAGAGAGAGAGAGAGAGAGAGAGAGAAAGAGAGAGAAGAGAAATGTGTAAAGAAAGCGTTTTACAGGGAGTCTATCGTATATGTTGTTGCCGATATGTGTACTAATAAAGCATTATGAAGAAATTTTGAGCAACTCTATCTAGCGCTTGAAACGGAACGAGTATTAAATTATAATTAAATATATGGAATATTCTCTCCCCAGAGACGTTTGCAGGCATTTTAACATTTCAAAAGTAACGAACAAATATTGCAGTAATAACGATATGAAGTTTCAAAGTTCAAAGTGAGTTTAGCCAACCATGATAAATACTTTTAATACATACCATGCTATCTATATATACAGGGCAATGATATATTCATAGGTAAAAGTTAAATCGTTATGAAGAGGGCATTGTTAGTCTATTGTATATGGAAATGGATTTTTTACAGTTTTTAAGCAATTAAATTTTTGTTTTTTTTTTTTTTATTACTATGATCTTTTTTCTATCCTTCATCTTCATTTGAGGAATATGTTATTTGACAACCCTGTACCCTGTACATATGGATATGTATTTTCAGCTACGTAATAACATTTGTAGTATTTAGTGTAGATATATATCTGTTTCTAATGTTATATTGTTGCGAATTTTGTTCGTATAACTGAAAACATACACATATGCACACGTATGTGTGCCTATCATCATCATCATCATCATCATCATCATTTATTTGTGTGGATTTAAACGCAAACACATCATTAAAGGAACCAATATGCCACAAAGTATAATAACATTTAAGTCGAAAGGAATTAAATTGAATCTTATGGAGCATCATATCAACCGATTTAATACAATTTCAGAATACCATAACTTTTCTCATCAATTCTAAGCTACAATGGATTCGTAAAATGGAAACTGAACAAAAAAAAAAAAAAAAAAAAAAAAAAAAAAAAAAAAAAAAAAAAAAAACAAATTGCCTTTCAAGCATATAACTGTGCACAAATACGCAGTTAAATATCGATGCTCTGCAAAGTACATTATTCATAATTCGGTAAATTTCTTTCTTTCTTCGTCTTCTTCTTCTTCCACTTATTTTATTGCTTCCTATAGAAAGCCTGCTCAGCACTATCACAATAACAATTGACTGACTGTTACATTGCGAACGGGGGGAGGTCTTATAGCTGATTAGTTATAAAAATATTTTTCCAATAATTTTGTTTCATTCGCATCCCTAAAGTTTACAAAAACTTATTAGATACTCTTAAGTGATATATCGTACATGGGGAGAAGCAATTGTTACTTTGCCTTCAACCAGTTATGCCAACAGATTACATTGCATTGTAATGAAAAAATTTTCAGAAAGTAAACCATTTACTTATTACAAAATTGATGACGAGCTCTACATACCGTCTACTAAAGGCTTACGAATGAATGAATGCCAGCCCAAACGCGGCATGATATTTAATATTATTATACGGAGTACACACGGCAAAGTATCAAAGGCCAACTACCATATGATAGATCGAGGTAAACAAGCAGGTGCCTAAGATTGTAACGAGTAAGTTTGGAAACGTAGTGAATATACCCACTGGGAAATTGTTGAGAAACGTCTTTCATGTTAATATTATATCGCATCTTAACTGCCAACCCACGCAACTGAAAGTTAGAAGACGAACCACTATACGACGGGCGGAGCAATAATTTAAGTCACGTCCGTTCTGTAGTGTAAAAGTAAACGTGTTTGGCGATTTAGCTGCTGAGGTAGCTTGTCGACTTTGTGAAGAACTCCCTTCAGACTTCAGAGAACATTGTGAACGACGTGATCCTAAGCGGATTCATTTCCCATTTAAGCCGATACATTCAATTCTAAGTGTTCCAATTGAACGTTTGACTAACCCGCGCTAGCCCGCTTCTATCGGTATAGTCGTCAACATTCAACAACAAATCTTCATCCTTGATAGTTTTTACAATCTCTCTATCAGCTGATAACCTTTTTGATTCCATGTCATCCAGTCTTTTCTACTTTGTCAAGTGCAAATGACCTAAAGCTTAGTATGGGTGCATAATAAAGCAGAACATAGCAGAAAGCTGAGCATCGATACACAAACAAGGAAGTATGGCGTTTAGATGAGGCTTTGAAAAAAATAGACCGACGGAAGAATCATTTTAATTTCATCCAATGGCACTAAGGGTAATCCAGATTAACATCTACGCCTAGTCAGGAAACATCGCAGTAAATATTTCCGCCTGATTTTCATCCACCGTCAATACAGAAGAATGCCGAGATAAATAATTCCGTACTTGAGTAATCCAGTTAAATCGAACGAATGTTGAACGAAATAAGGATTTCCCTCCGATCTTAAGTCATAGCCATCTTTATCCGATCGCAAGTTCTATCGAAATAAACTTTTGGCACTTTTGGAAAATCGTAAGAGAAGGCGCGATGGACATCCTTCTTTGGAAATGTTTTCATTGAAATCGTTTTCAACATTTTCGAAATTTAATACTCGCGTTGAGTTCTTACGGGGCGCTTCACAAGAGCCGAAGCTCTTCTATGGACGGTTACTTTGAACAAACTTTGGGAGTGTAAACCATTAGGAGTCCAAGAGCGTCCCCCAATGCATATAATTGTTGGGAACAGCCAGTAAGTACATTGTAAAGACATCAATCTAAGATTCTTCTTCTTCTTCTTCTTCATTTATACTATAAAGATTTAAATCTAAGACTGTTCTTCTTTTTTGTGATGCCTCATAATTCGCCTACAAAAGGCCTGTCAATGATGACCTTGAAATTACATAAGTTATAAACCAAATTCAATGCTTTTTTTTCATATCTCGATAGGCTAAGTAATCACGCATCTTATAGGTGAATACAATGAAATAAGAAGCATAGAAAGACTTCATAAACTGTGTCTTCTCTTTAGAAATTCACTTATTTGTGTTCCTTGAAATAATTCTGTAAAATGTTTTCGCTTTCAAGTCGAATGTGCACTGATTATAGACTCCGATTGAGAAGCTCAACTGACTCTTTCCTTCTTCCGCAAATATTATCTTTCTTGACTACTACCGCGAACGCACGTACAAAAGATATGCTTAACGAACAAAAAGAAGATGACATCCACTGCGGTTAATTTGCTCAAGTCTCGACAGGCGATCAATTGTAAATTTTTGAAAACAAATCTCGAGATAGAAGTGTGAAGAAGACTGAAGAGAACATATCAACTGGAGAAGAGAGCTTTGATAGCAACAGCACAAATTTATTACTATTACTAGTCCTTCTAAAGTGTCGGAAATGCCTGTAATCAGAAGATTCTGAAGAATTTAGAAATCTTTTAGTTAGCGATTGATCTACGACAGGCATGAGAGAAAAGAATTATGTGCATCCGAGGAGTGACTTTAATAAGAAAGCTTAAGAATATTGGGGAGCAGTTCGAGTTATTGAAATGCGATTAGTGATGAGCTTAGCGAAAAGTTTTATGCTTAAGAAGAGGTAGTAAACTTCTCTTTACACCTCAACAAGCCTAACAAATAATTATCGGTCTCTCAAGGGTGTACCATAGTTAATTAACGGACCTATATATTAGTACATGAGAGAAGGATGTGACGACTGGTCAAAAATTCTTATAATAGCATATCACGCAATTGATATAAGGCCGATACGATGACATATAGATGTCACCATTATTGACGTATCCATATGATCTTTCGATAGAACCAATCTTCAACCGAAACTGGTATCCGAAATTTCACTATCAGAAGACTGGCAATATTTAAAAATCATATCCGTTTGTCAAAAGTCATGCAGCATCTCTATGTCATCATAAGAGTTTGTTGAGTGGTGTGTTCTGTTTGAGATGAAAAATCTTATATGATAATATTGTTGCTAAACGAAAGATCTCTTCAATTGCTTCTATATATCTTGGATTTTACATATATTGCGACTTCAAATCAAACTTTAGTGTATTTAAGTATTGTTTGTTAAATGTTTAGTAAAGTCAAGGCGTTATCTTGCAGTTATGATTGCATTCCGAGAGTGCTGGTTGGGTAAAAATGTTCATAACATTTATTATTTCGTAGAAACCTTTGCTGTCCGTCGTGTCAAAGCAACATAAATTCCATTTAAACCGACACTGAGTTGCATATAAGGTTTTCTTCTGTTTTTTTTTTATTGGTTCCTGTTCTTAGTGGTTATTCAATTTGAATTCCGAAATGAATTCATAACATGAAACAAGCAATATTTTCTTTTTCATTTCATTTCATTTCATTTCTTTTTTTTTTTTTTGTTTTTTACTTTTTGTTCTGCTTTAAAAATGACCGCAAATATTCACACAGAAAGAATCAGAGAGAAAATTTTCATGCCATTCTCATCTCATATATTGTTGATGATGATGATGACGACGACGATAAAATGTCGCTGCCACTTATGCTAAAGTGACACTTGTGACAATTGTTGATGCGTTACTGCTGGTGCCGTTGTTTAAATACTGTATACAATATTATATGCACACATACATATATACATATATAAATATATACATATACACATAAATATATGTATATATGTATGTATATACGTATATATGTATATTTATGCTTCTCATTTTTTTTTTTATAGCATCAATTGTGTTGTGTCATTTATTTATTTAAGAAGAAGAGGAAGAATAAACGAAAAAAGAGAAATAATAATAACAAATATACACAAATGAGAAAAGTGCTCTTAGGGACGCATATTGCATATCCCTCCACTTAAGAGCGTTTATCATATATGAATAAATAAATAACTCATCCAGGCCATCAGATCTCTCATATATTTTTTATAATTTTCCTGTCTTTTGCAAAGATTTCCCATTTTATTAACTATTCAAGACATGCTCGCTTCCTGCTATACGGCCCCTTTACAAATCCGTCTTTTGCAAATGAATAAGACATAGAAAGGCTAGATTTCAACATTCCATTCCATTCCATTCCAAGGTCTAAACCAAAAGTCAAAAAACAATAAAAAAAAACGTGATGCATATCTTAGCTTATAAGCAACACCTCGGCAGAACATGCTATTGAGAGAGTTGCAAACGATATAACAAACTTAATATAACTGTAGTTTCCGGTGACTATTGAAAATATAGATAAGGATTTGACCTTCTGATGTGACCGGACACAATGACATGGCGGTAAAGTAATCATTGTAAATGGTTTTCTACTTTTATGCTGCTATATATATACAGATATTTTTTACTTCTATGCGATAACGACCCTGTCAATTATGTTCATACATCATACTGGTATCCCCGGGCAATACATCCGCAGACAAAGTTTTTATTTATACTACAATCATTATATTTTAACTCAAACCATTCATTTTATGTGTGCTTGAAAAAATATCCGAGTGTAAAATGTTTTATAATATTATATATATTTATATAATATATATACATATACATACATACATATATATATATATATATATATATATACAGGTTTATGAGTGTGCATGTAAGTAAATTTCAAATTGAATCTTGATTATTACGTATCACTTAACCGCACACTTGGTATGTAAACACGTCAATGTTTTCATATTCGTAGATAAAACGGAAAGCTTTTTTTCCCCAACTTTCTTATTGACTTATTAACAATGACAGATTTGCTTTGCTCCCCAAGGTATGCATTTGCATTGACTGGAAATATTTCGCTTAGATGATCATATCATTTGATTGTTTTAATGATGATGCTTCGTTAGACTACACAACTTATTGATGAAGGTATTGAAGTTCTTGCTTTACAAATTTCCCATGCCCATGCCCACGCCCTTACCCATGCGTTAAGTTTTGTTAAGACACAGAGAGAGAGAGAGAATGTGAAAGTTTTCTTAATATTGACTTCGATTTTGCTATGTTTCCTGTTTGCTTAGCCAATGCCCGCCAATGACAATTAAAAGCGCTTCAAAGCTAATTACGCTAAAAACTCATAATCACACTTTCCTTAATAAGCAGTTCGGGAAGAAATCTACTACATAAATACCACCCAACAGGAGAAATAATAACGATAACGTTGATGATAACGATAATAGTTTCATGTTTATACTAATGGTTATGATAGTGCGACGTGTTAGTTTCATTGTCTGTGTACGGGGCAAGAAAACGTGAGGAACGGAAATTGAAANTAAAGCGAGAAGTTTTCAAAGTCCCTATATGTCGTCATGTCGCGCAAATTTTGGTCGATTATAGCGGGGAGGCGAACAAAAGTTTACTGAAGCCTGGCTTTAAATCTAAATTTGGTTACAATTGAGTATATTTTGTCCAGTGTTAAATAAGATTAAGGAAAACCATTGTATCAGAGGCCAAGTTCAACCTTGAAAGATTCTAAATCACTTTACAACCACTTTTTCAATCTACGACTTTGTATAAGGAGCGGTGAAAAATACGGCAGCTAGTTAGCAATACACATGGAAGATTGCGGAAAGTGTGTTCAACACAAACATACGCGAGTACACATCACATGGACAGACGGACGGACGGATGTTGAAACGTTTCAAGTATTGAAAATTTGATTCTGAATCATGAAAATGATTCTAAATCGTTTAGCGTAATAAAAGGTGGACTCATTTTGGTTATTGGATACATTTCCACACTGTTTACTTACGCTGCAACTTTTTCAAAATCGCTAAAAATCCTTGAAAGGTCCTAAAAGGAAAAGGAACTTTGAACTCTTAATGTCGCAGATTAAGTGAATAAACTTCTATAGGATGCCAGCTTCGAACGGCTTATTCGTACGACTTATTGCTGCGTAACATTTCTTTAACTAACCTGAAGCTTTTCATTATGTTTTACACAAACGACAAAAACTTTTTCGATCAATTTTGTGAATATTGAAATAAACTCTTACGTACACATTGTCGCAATTAAGAGAAACGAAAAAGAAATATTTATATCAATTCATGTAAACTTTGTAATGAGATTATTTATTATTCCGTATTACAATTTGCGTGAATATATTCGTACAACTAGTTTTTTAGTTAAAGCAAAAAAAAAAAAAAGAAAAAAAAAAGAAAAAAAAATGTTATCTTTGCACAGGAATTAATTCAGAATTTATTAACAAACTTTGTTTTTTTTTTTTTTTTTTTTTTTTTTTTTTTTTTTTTTTCACTTTTTTTTTTTTTATAGCATAATCATAAAATTAATTATAATGATGGTGAAAACGTAGAAAATGGAAAGAAAATCAGAACGGACTTTACTTTGAGATGCAAAATANATTCATTTAAAATTAATTAAAAGAAAATTTCACTCAACTGCAAGGGAATAAGTTTTACTAACTATATCTTGGACTTAGCGGACGAATGCATGGTTACACTTGCATATGCATACACTTAAGTAATTTGAAATGAATGTCTTAGCAATCAAATCAATTTTTCGTTCGAATGCTTTCTACACACGGACATTACCAAATAATTCAAAGGAAAACAACTATGAAGAGAAAAAAAGAATTCAAATCAACCTGAACACAATTAGTTAAGATTTTTTCTATTATTTTTAATTATATACAAAAAAAAAAAATTGTTTTCAACAAAACACAAATTCATGTCCACAAAATTTCCCTTTGGGTGAACAGGAGGCAATATTAAAATAAAAGATGAAAAATCTTCGCATATTACATTTGCGCTAAGTAAGCTTTCTTGTCTTCCACTATTTCTGAATGGCAATAATATCCCCATCAACAATCGTGCCAAATATCTTGGCTTGCATATTGACCAGAGATTATCATGTCGAAGCTAAACGCTTCCAACTTGAATTAAAAGCCAGAAAACTCTATTGGCCAGAGTTTGTTCAGAATTTCCACTTAGCTTAAGAAATGAATTCATGTTAGACAAGAGTATTCCCCAACTTGTTTGGACGTGTAGTAACCGACTGAGGGTAAAAATCAGTAACTTTGAAACACTATTGAAACACTTCAAAAATATCAATCTAAGACTCTTCGTCTTCGTCTACTATTAATGCCCCGTGACCCATTAGCAAGGAAACTACTCATGATGACCTTGACTTTCCATTCGTCAAAAGCCAAATTCAAAGCATTTCTTCAAATTATTTTCTCAGATTGACTAGTCACGTAAATCCTTTGGCAATACCTTTTCTGGTTGATTCCAACGCAGTAAGAAGATTGAAGGGCCATCGTATACTTGATCTCCCATTTAGAAATTAATTTATTTTTGTTCGTTCAATAATTTTAATAAAGTTTCCCAGGTTTATATATATTATTTTTATTTATTTAAACATCTACTGTTATTATGTTTGGACCGAGAGACACAAATCTTCGTTACCTTTCTTATCCTGCCATAACATTATCTTATTTTCTTTTTGGATAGATTGTAAAGTAAATACGTAATAAAATAAAATTATTTTGTCACACTGTCACATTAAAATGTTACTATATCTTTATTATTTTATCACTATATTAATATACAATGTTTTTACTACATCACGATATCATCGCATTATTACATTTCCATGTAATCGTATTATGTCTTTAAATTATGTTGAGCTAAAATGAAGAAAAATGACGGTTGACATCTCCTATATACGGACGGCCCTAATTCTGACGGTCTTCCATTGCGATAGGTACTTTAAAACAAGTTCTAATTAATTGCTTATTTTACAAAAATGCTTCCACCCTCACAAACGAAGACAAAGCTAACGCAGAAGCTATCAATCCTGCTCATAAATCCCAACTCAAAGCTAATATTGCCACTAAAAATCTATCTATGATAAAAGCCAACCGGAACCCCTTCGACATCGAGTTAGAGCACAATTGGCAAGTTAAGGAACCTCCATAAATAACATGTGTTGAGAAAAATTAAAGGCATTGGATGACTAGTCATACGAGCAAGGTGATCCAAGGGCGAAGCCTGCTGCTTCTGCACCTCTAATTATGGACGATATCATGGAAAAATCGGACTTTCAAATTTTAAAGGTATTTAAAGGAAAGTTAAAGTGAAAATTATGGGAACAAATCCACAACACTACTCCGCTATTAACCACTGCCGAGTTCCACCATTATATCCAACAAATATCCACAAAATCATCATCAAAAATATGTCAATGGATTCTTAAGAAATCTTCTTCTCTAACCTGCGATTGTGGATCAATTCTCACATTCTAAAGCACCTTATTTTTGACTGACCAAACTTTCCTTTCATTAGGAGAATCGCATTCGGAACAACCAATTCCAAGGACATCCCGAAATCAGCCACCAAACGTAATAACTCAACTCAAGACATTACTTTATTAATAGTCGACAGCTAATTTTCTTTTCCAACATACAGCCGCTAGCGTGTGCTGCTTGTGTTCAATTTGTTTTTCTATTTTAGTCTAAGAATTGATTTGCTTAGTCTAAAAAGAATTATGGTAACAATAATTATAATAATATGTTATTACATCATCTTATCACTATATGTTATTGTATTGTTAAGAAAATCCCAAATCCAGTTAATGCTAACTCGTAACTAATTGATTATCGTAAGTAATAAATTCCTTAGTGCATACTCGCGGCGTCGGCCGACGAAAAAGATTAGCAGGAAAATAGACAGAGAAAAACCCAGGTGCACATGCGCGGCGCGTCATACAGCTGCCGGCCAAGGAAAACGATTAGCAGAAAAGCAGGTTAACGGATTAAAAATGAAGCCATACAGTTAGGTGATCGTAACATGCTTGTAAAAATGTACATAAGTAGACTATTTGCGGAAGGCAGAGTTAGTGATACGAGAACATTGAGTTGTAAGAGAACATTCTAGTAACGAATAATTAAAGTTGTGTTGAGAAAAATAAATTGTAAATAAACCGGGCCTTAAAGAATGGATTCTAAATAAAGAAACTTAGAGTTAAAAGAATTCTGAAGTTGCATTTCTCTTGGAAACAATAGCCACAATCTAGTGATACGAACCGTATCTTAGAAAAGCGGAAATTTGTAACAATATCATTATATCATATTATTATAACATACACATCTTTATACTGTTATCATATATTACTATGTTTTAAGATTATTTTAATATTTCATTATTGTATTTTCATATTATTATACGATCATTATACTACAATATTAAGAAACTATTCATTACTATTATTATTATTACTTGCATTCTATTACTATACCTTAGAGACTTTGTCCACAGTTAGAGATATATTTAGTAATTGTTAGTTAGAGTCAAAGTTGGTTCGACGCTCGCACAAATTTTCCCCACATTTAGAAAATTAAACTTATAAACGTTGGCGCTCTTGTACTTTTGCATTTCGCTATAATATTTATGTTATGAATGTTCCGTGAAGTATTTTAATCTCCGACCGTTCAAATACTTTATGCACACGCGTGCATATATCGGGCACATTAGTCCATGTCTTACTCATATTATAAGAAGAGCATGAAAGTGATTAAGCAGCACTGTGTCAGCATTGCTTTGCCGTATAGATGGAATCTTTGATTGCGAGTCTTTTCCCCTAATCCGTTTTCGTTACTATGATGATGATGATGTGTAAGCTGCATGCCACATTAGTCGCATTAAGTTATTCACTTATCGCAAATTGTTTCAAATATAATTAGTTAACGGGAAGTGCTACATTTTATTGAGTTTGAATTCGAAATCTTCGAAAAACATATAAAGAAAGAAACGACACTGACAGTCATTGTCTCTTTTTTTTTGGAAAGAGTTGCATTGTGAAGTATTCCGATAAATGGTTGTCGATAAAACCGAAAAAAGTATCCCTCGCCCTGTTACTTATTTCCAATCACAGACCAACGACAATGCGCTGAAGGTGAGTAACATACCTGCGCTAGTCATACAAATTTAATACATGCACCAATTCATTCTTATAGACAGATCAACGTCAATATGACGCCCAATCAAATACAAGCTACTCCCTAGACTCCGCTGGGCGAACAATGCATTCGTATCGTTCATATCTGGTCGCATGGTTGCAATATTCTCTTCACTCCACGGTGTCCCGTATAATGTAGGTAGAGGAGCATAAAAATGTTGCATTTTATTTTAAAAAAACATTCATTCAAGTGTTCGTCTATAGGAGTGACCACACAATGCAAGAGTAAATATTCATAAATTCATCAAAATCCAACGTGAATTTTTTTTAATAAAAAAATTGAATAATTTCCAACAATTTATTAAACGGTTTCATGTTCCACTATCTCTGACAAATTGAAATATTGAAATACAACTGCGGTAAGTTACATAATATAACCTCGAAGAAAGCAAAAAAAAAAAAAAAGAAAGAACAAAAGAAAAAAACTCATGACGTCATTACGAAAAATCCTTTTTTTTATTAAGCTATAACAATATGTTTACATAGGACGCAAAATTAACAATTTTTATAAATATTTTTAACACATTTCTGAAAGCATTTAACAAAAGTAAACAGAAGCAATATATGCAACGTAAACCTAACTACAATCAGTGGAGATGACTTGAGAGTATATGCGTGGGCAGCGTTAACTTTTTAATGGATATTGAGAGGCAAAATGACAGAGAACTTTTTCAAAGTTGTGTCCTTATAAGCAAAGCTAACAATGCTAAGAGTGTTCATGATATTAGTTTAGCTGTCACCTACAAGATGACGCGACGTTCTTTCATTATCCTACTACATCAGTTAAAATTAAAGATAAACTTGTCTGCCGTTGTCGTCGTTTCTTAATTTCCAGCATCTTCGTCAAGAAAGCTGAACACGTGTTATGTCTAACTTTGCACCTGCCACAGATATTAAGTTATTCCAGCTGATTAATTCTACTCTCTCCTCTCAGCTTTGTTTAGGTTTTTTTTATTATTAATAACGTCCTTGGACTCGTATCTGTAAATCCTAGGAGTCGCAATACGGGGACCGTTTATGTTAAACCTCGCAAAGTTATCGAACGATCCCTTAAAAGACTAACAACGGCAATCATTTCTCTCAAGTCCCCAACTGTCGCTACTAACTGTAGTCAGATTTCATCCGTCAATAGTTATTGAACCTGGCACATAGACATCGTCTCAAACAAGAAAACCCATACCATACCATGCATGACCTTCGTTTATCAGTTACTGTGATTTCTTTGTCGAAGTGTAACATCAGCACTTCACATCACCATTTTTTTAAGAGTTCTAAGTGCACTTTTAGTGGCACAAACTCTATTGTTTTCAAAATGATGGAAAAATCGGCATTTTGTACGCTTGTCAAACATTGCTTTTTAATCGGAAAAAGTGTCGTTGAAACTCACTATTAGCTTGAAAAGTGTTATGAAAACTTTTCTCCTTCGAAAACAAGAAATTATTGGTAGTTTCTTACCATATGATTATGAATGTGGACATCAATTATGCTGAGCGAAATGAAAGCTGGGAAAAGGTGTAACCATTAGAAGACATTAAAGAACTACCGAAAATTATTCGCAACAATCAAAATTTGAGATTTCAAGAGATAGCTGACTGTCTAATTATACCAAAAGATTGTGTGTGTGTGTGTGTATTCACCATTTTGCATAAAATTATTGTTTTGCAAACCGAGTAAAAGTGGAAAAAATGCGTATGCATCCAAAACTGATGCCAGCAATAGTAAAATGGCATATGTTAAAGATCGGTTTGCTGCCTAATCTATCATCTATCTATCTATCATCTATCTATCATCATTAGTTTTTAGTCCTAAGTTTAGCTGTATCCTAGTCTTGTAGCTGACTAATTGTATTGTTATCGCAAATAAATCCCACTATCTACTAGCGACTACTCTACTCTCCATTAACTATTATGCCTTTGCGGCTCTTAAAACAACGTTTCAGAAAAACAGATTTGAATCATGAGCTCATTGCAGAAACTGCAACATATTTTCAAGGTCTTTTCCGATTGTTCTATAAAATGATCATAAAAATGGTCTAAAAGCCGTCATCAGATCCATCGAAATAGAGTTGAATCCTTGGTATAACTCTTAAAAGAGATTTTGCCGATAAGGAGGAATTTTGCAAAAATTATTTTCTTTTCTTGTCCCAGGACTTATTGATCACCATATTATATGCGATATAAATCACAAAAATCTAGACAAAGTCATGGAAGACTGCATGATCCAGAAACAGTGTCAACTATTGATGTGTTGGAAGTAACTCTCCTTCATTGAGCGTAGCGTGGCACGTTAAGGCAAAGTAAAGCAAGCACATGTTCTTTTTGCTTTTACATGTAGAACGAAAAGTAAGTAAACGGAAGCCTTTATTCCATTAGTTCAATTATTTATGCAGCCTTGCAGTTTGCGAGTGTATTATGTTTACTCCAAATTAGCATTTGTAACACACACATTAAGCCATTAGAAAATTACTTTTGATGAAAATAATTATCTTAACTTTTCAATTCAACAACAATTTCCTTCACTCTATGAAATTCAATTAAATCCTGTAAAAAAATAATTGAATTATTTTTCTGTTTTCTTTTTCTTTTTTTTTTGGTATTGTATTGCACTCAATGAAAATCGTAGAAAAAGAAGCTTAATTGCTAAGCATTACTGCGATCACCTATCACCTCATCGTATAAAGTAGAAGAATTGATGAAAGATAAGCGTAATTATTGCTGTTCTTCTTCTGTTTGAGGGAAATTGCAGTCGTTGGTCTTTTTTATAATTGCAAGTGTAAAATATTCTTTTTTATTCAAGAACTTACATTCAAGAACAACTTCTCTATCGGAAAAGGATAGAAACGACTGGATTTCAACATGACGCAGCCTTTAATTGTTTATATTAATTTTGCTCTACGATTAACCCTCAACGACATCTTAAACACATGACTTGCTATTATTGAAGTAAAGAATTTTCCTGTACACTTTCTTACATACAATCTATGTTTGCTTGTATTTGTGATTTTAATTTTGATTCAAATTTCAGTTGAAGGTAAATTCACCGGTTTTTATAACGAATAATTTGGTTGTCTGTGTACATAGTAAAAAGAATAATCGTTGCAAACGTGATTTGTATTATTTTCAAGGAAAGAAAGTTTTTTTTTTTTTTTTTTTTTTTTTTATGTCGTATCCTTAGTAATGTTACTATGAAAGTGTATATGTGCACAGAGACGGAGAAAGAAACTCGTATATATTTTTTTTTTTTTTGCAGCTCATGAAAAGAAACACAATTTTAGTTTAATTCACAAATCATCAAGTTTGCAGCTCCTTTTTCCCCTTTTATTAAGGGCACAATGATAATGAAATAAATTTGAAAAATGTGGCCGGGGAGTTCTACAATAAATGTCCAGACATCCGTTTTTATAAAGACGAATGTTCGCAACTAACATGCATGGCGAAGTTATACGTCTAGTAAAGCTAAGGCGAATACGCAAACGAATGACTAAAGCAATCACCAACAGATATCTACAGGCACACATATGAGAACATGCATATAAATATTTCTTATGGAGTATGGGTGAAACTTCTTACATACATATATATATATATATATATACATGTATGTAGTCATTAAACTACAATGGAAATGTGCTAAGTTCATCATATCGTTTGCGACAACCTAAAGCAATCATTACTTTATAATCTATGAACGTTTGAATTTTGATTAATGGAAACGTTTCAAAAGAATTTAAGATATCGGTTAATGTACTCGTTCATCAGTCATGCATTCATTAAATTGGCATAAGGTTTGTTTATCCAGGAGTAGTTATAAAGATTCGTATGTGTTACTTTAGTTAAATGTAAATGTGACTTACGTGCGTAAGCCAGAAACTCAACTTACTTGGCCATCTCTCAAATATTTACGCACAGTTGGGAACATTTATTGTTGGTTGTTATGTGCTTTCAACGACATTTCATTGCTAACAGTCATTTATTATTATTATTATTATTATTTGAATGAAATGTTGATTCAAATTCCATGCAACCAACAACTGCCGCAACAACGCCAACAATATTATACAAACAATATTATTGCCATTAGTTGAAGTGGCGTCACAAACAGCATCAACAGCAACCAACCAACCCTAAGCTAGCGGTAGTAAGACTTATCCCTGTCTTTTACTTCATTCATTTTTCACTTGAATTTCAGTATTTCCTGTGCGAATATTATCCTCTAAAATTGACGTCGGTGTGAGTGCGTGTCTTTAACTATGAATATGCTTGTTTTATATTTATAATAAAAAGATATAAAGAAATCCTGTTGAGTTATTTATGAATCGTTTTATTTCGTTTTTTTCTTTTTCTTTTAATAACAATGACACGAATGCTTTTTACTTAGAAAAAGTTTTACTTTGAACTAGTCAACGGGATTCAACTAAAAATGTTTGCACATGTATATCATATCTATGTAACATAAATATATATTTACACATTTAGAGAACTTGGCTTGTTTAAAAGTTTGTTTTTTATATTTCCTTTTTTTTTTTTTTTATAGAAAAGAACAAAATAGAAATAAAAGCAATTTTTTCTTTTTATATGCAAGAGTTTTTATTTAAAAACTTCATAGCGTTACAGTTAATTACTTTAAATTGCAAATAAATATAAAAGATCTCTTCGAAGTAAGTATTCATTTAAACTGTTGCCTTCTATTCAGATTTTTGAATAATACTTCCTTTGGAGGCATACGGCAGATTTGAACGAAGTCAAAATTTACATTTAAAAAATACATTTTTGCAATAGAAAGCTTTTTCTTTACACCGCAAGCTACTGTCAGTTCTTAAAATCCTGTGAATTCTGTGAATGACGAGAGAGAGGCATAGAGAGAGAGAGAGAGAGAGAGAGAGGCTTAGTGGATTAACTATTGATAAGTCGGTTTAGAATTTCACGCTAACCATGACCAGTTTAGTCATGAATGTATAAATACCGGAGCACTTTATCATTATAATATAATTTTCTTAATTAAAAAAAAAAAAAATATAAAGATTTTACTTTTATTTTAATATGTAGGCTAAAGTATAGGTAAAATGTTTCAAAATATTTGAATTAAACAAGTGAAAGCATTGTGGGCCACTTCACTTAATAACATTATTCATACAACCACTTTTCAAAATAATTTCTGGAAGACTAGAAGTGGTGCGATCAGAACATTCGTTCTTGGAGCTAAACGTATTCATTTTCATCAAAAGATTTTCAAAATTGCGAATCGTAGGCTGAACACAAGAACCCAGACGCAGAGAGAGACAAGTTAAGATCGATTCGGAAAAATTCTGAATCGATCGGTATGACGAAATATGGGTCTATCTCAAATCTTTGTGGGTGTTCCATACATCCACACAAACTTAACATACCTATGTTCCATTAGTGATATGAGGCATAAAAACAAAAAACAATTTATTGAATAAAAATAATCCCAAGTGTATTAATAATTCCCGGTCAATAAAAATATTACTAAACATATTGAAATTCCTCGGACATAAGAATCCCATAAGGTTTTTTATCTTATCACACCTATCCAAAATATATCTGCATACCAAATTTCGTCAAAGTATTACAAAAATTGCTGCCTTTATGTTTAAAGCAAAAAATGCTGGGACAGAAATCAGACGGACAGCAGACTTTAAAGTTTAGCGTCTCCACCTGCCTTGATGGTTTATGAGACAAAATCTTAAGGTTTATAGGCTAACTCTCGTGCGATTACCAGCGCCCACCAGCTTACAAGAGAATCTTGTGGACGAGAGGGACTATTCGAAGACTGGAACACCAGATATGAGTGCTTGAGTATGGCCAAAACTCTCGTCTCTGGGCAAGACAAGGAGGCCTACCTGAATTTGAATAATTATTTTATATCCCCGAAATTGGGCTAACCAGGACCACCGCGAATATTCCCCGTGGACCGCGCCAGGGCTGAGGGTTCGCACGCTGATTCAAACGAAGTATTCGCAAAGCTATCACTTTCCTAAGCATACGCGACTTATAATCCCTTTGGATCCTGTAATCTTACTCTACAATGCATTATGGTTATCAGTACTATAGTTACCAGCATTATGCATGTCATTCTTACACATACTCTGGCACTCAAATTATCCATCCTCCGTTGATTGCTGTCCAACTTGGATTGCTTGGCCCCCATGGACTACAATGTACAGGTAATGTATATCAACGCAACGTACTCACTCTACTACTTGCGCGGCCCGCTCAGCAACTCGCAGACCTGTTTCTTGAATCTTTAGCCTCCATAGGAGCTGAATTCTTAGTAGAAAAGTGTTTAAGTGGACGATTCTTGACCCTCTCTTAAAAAAAGTTTATTAATTAATGCGATATTAAATTTTTTTTGTTTTCCTTACATATTTTATTTAAAATCTATCCAAAAGAATAGCAAATAAAATGATTTGAATGTCATGGCAACGTGAGGACAACAGCAGAGAATATTGTCCTTCAATAGAATTAATATAACAATACAGACAAGATGTTTACAGAAATAAAAAGAAACTACACAAGCTTAGAAGACTCATTGACATAATTGAAGGAACAACAATAAATTAATTTCTAAATAAAAGATTTAGTATAATGCCCTTCATTTTGTGCGTATCAATTGTGATTGCTTTGTGTTTTAAATCAATTAGTACTTTTTTTTTAAATCTAGGCCGGACAGGACACTTCATTGTAGGTCTTGAATTTACAAATTATTTGAAGACATTCATAAACATAAATTTTAACCGACTTAAACTTGTCTGTCCGTTTGTCCACCTTGTTTTTTTTTTTTTTTGATCAGTCTACAGCTCGGACTTTCGGTACACTCCCAGTGGCCACAATTCGAAAGGTCATTACATGACTAACTGCATTCAACGAAGTGGCGTAGGGTATTAAGTGGCGGACAGTTTACCCTATAGTGTCTTTATTCCTTTCAAGTAGAAGTGAAAAGTATAAATTTTTGAACACAACCGCTGGCAAGAATTTTCCTTTTCTATAGCTAAATACCGGCAAAAACAAGCAGACCCTGAAGCTGGTTGTCGCAAACTTGTAGCTTGTTCCTGTATAAAGGATCAAAATTATAAAATTTCCTTTGAAATATCAATCTTGCGATTATATGTTGTTTACAATGAAAAAATATTCCTAATTTATGTGCTTGTTTTATATTTTATATACAATAGAACGCTTGTTGTATTATTATTGCACTGTGTTGACTATGTCAGCATAACTTTCAAACCAAGCCTGTATTGTTCTCATTCTTACTGTAAATCATATTGTAGTGTGAATACTTTGACTGTCCGTTATGAAACAAACTCCAATACACTCCAATATTTATGTAAATAAATTCTTTGCTCGAGCGTAAAATTCAAAAATCGAATACAAGGAAATATTTTAACATGTTGGTAATCGGGCACGTAAGGCATCCGTAAACGCATCCAGTGAGGAGGGTACACTATGAAAAATCATAACGAAGAAATCCTTTCGGCAAATACGCATATCGTTCAACAACAAGGTTTACCTATATATACAAAAAACAACGATCTCAATATCGGAAACAAATCTCTTTGACCGCAATAGCGTTTACAGAAAGCGCGTTAGTTTTTGCCACTGTTGTGACAGAACAGAACAACAGAAATCGCAGGATGTGAATTCACGTCAGTGACAAGCAGGAATAGAATTTTAAATGACATGAATGCAAGTCAGGAGTCGTGACAATTCAAGGGTCTATGACTGCAAGTATATAACATATAGAGCATGACCATCAATGATTGATTACTTTGCAAGTGTTATTTACGATATGCGCTACTGCAAGTGATCTTCAAATCGTACGATCGATAAGAGCACAAGTAACACAAAAGTCACAAGTAACACACAGTTGAAGAAAAAATCGCTATCGGATCTGAATTAGGAAATCTTTCGACCATTGATCTCTTTTCTTACATTTATGCCAAACAATAACAACAACAACAACAACTCTAATGATATGATAATAATTAAAAGACAAATTCTCATGGAATGTAATAAAAGCATTGTCAGCAAAATCATTTATTTATATTTTTATTAACATTAAAGATTCAACATTATATGCATAAAAAAATATGCACACAATTATATCTGTGTACAGCGAAGCAAGCAGCTGGAAGCAATTTATACGTAAAAATATCTGAAAATTAATTCAGTTGTAATAACAACAATGGCAGTGTAGTGGTGAGAAAGTTTGAACATTTTTAACACGAATTTGAAGGCAAAAAATGAACTAAAAAAAAAGGCAAAGCTCACCCTGAGGCGTAGATTCGGAACCCATCGCCGTCTATACAAATTGAAGAACTGTTTCCTAATTGAAAACGTGATAGCAGGACTAATAATTTCCCTTTCCGTTTTTCAATTCGCGAGTGTGCTTCCAATGAAGTGAGATGTGGTATTAAGTCAATTCCATATACGTTCTAGTTTTTGTTCTTCGTTTTTTATAACTCAGTAATTAACTGAATTTTACAAAAGTAATGACAAAGTTAGTATGACCACATTTTTTGATTGTGGGAATATATATATAAAACTATTTCCTAATAAAAAAAAAAGAAAAAAAAAAAAAAAAAAAAAAAACCCATTCCGCCTTTGCTTTAGATTAGAAACTATATGCATTCAAGCGTATTTGAATAGAATATTTACATAATGCACTAATTGCTAGAAATGCTTGAATGAAGTCGAGTTACTAGCGAAGCCAAAAGAAGTAAATTTTTGATTTTTTTTTTTTTTTTTTTTTTTTTTTTTTTTTGCATATTATGGAAAATTTTTTCTTTTTCACTAAAAACGAAGGCTTACTTATGCTTCAAATCCAAATGTAGCTAATAGTAACAAGCACTACACACATATATTGTACATTAGATTGGTGCGTGAAACTTACTTTAGAAACATACAAAATTTGTATAGGGTGAAGAAGAAGGGACAAGAGCGTGTGTAGCACTCGGAGCGGAAAAAATACAAAGTAAACGATTTCCCAAAGGGAAAAGTCATAAAAGAGCTAACCATGCCTACCATTGGTACGACTTGTACCCATGGCCACAGACCATGTACCACAGACTCGATAATCAGTTTAAGAAATGGCGGTTTCCTGGTGAGGAGCCATCGAAAGTTTAATCTATCAAAATGTCATTCAGAAGGATTTTTGCATCTGCCCTCTGAATAGGATCGCGGTGAAGACATGACTGAGTAAGAAGAGAAGCTTTGATTGATTTTTGTTTTAAAAAGTAAATCCGAGCAAATAAAGTTCTTTGAGAGATAAGACCACCCATCTACTAGGCGGCGGCTAGTCTCTCTCGTTTTCTCCATTTCTCTACTTCTTGCTAACCATAACCGAGTTACACCTATAGGTGATTGTTGTGTTGTGTGACACCTCTAAGTGATTGGTTCTAGAAAGCAAATTAAAGAACCGTAGCGGGCGAGGAATAAGAAGCATTTTTGACATTTGCTTGGAATGGAAGAAAAGGGACTATCATCATAATATTTGAGTTGGTTTTTTTGAGCACATCTTTAGGTATTAAAATAGAAAATTATTTTATAAAAATATTTTATAAAAATATTAAGAAATGCGAACAACAAACCGTCCTCACGAGTCATCTTTAATCTAAGGGATGTAAATGGTGGGGAAGAAGGATTACTTTATCTCTGAGTTATGTTACTATATACTGAATAATTATAAAGGGAATTTTAGAAATATTTATAGAGGCAACTGTTTTTAAATAAATACAGTTTAAGTTAACCTATCAAAAATCTCATCGCGTCTCACTTTCGTATCATTTCAAACATAATGCAAAAAAATCGAATCTCAAGCGAAAGGAGTTCGTTAAAATTATGGTGCTTGCTGTGTTTCAAAAATTCGCGTACTGGTATACAACTCTGTTTGGAAAATTTAATTTTTAGATGAATAAGAATTACGCTACACCCACTATTTACTTTTAATCATTCATTCATTTTTTGCCAATTCCAGGAATTGTTTAAATCAATAATAAAATTTATTGATATTTTTGAAAATTTAGTTCCTACCCAAGTACTCATCATTCAAGCTGTGTGCCCGAAATCGTTTTTCATAAAGAATTTTTTTTTTTTTTTACGGCTACAACGTGATACTCTCAGTTCAACTTTTTCGAATTTCTATCTGTAAACAGTTGGGTGGTACGGTTTCTAACCTCGTTTTCTTAATTACGCCAAATTTTTTCTTTGTTTTTACAAATTTTATTACTTTTTTTTTTTGGTCACAGCAACAGATTTTATTGGTACGCACAAGCAAATAATTCACGCTTTAATGAAAAGGTTAATTATCCGATGCCCTCAACAGGTGGAGTAAGGGGAAAAGGGAATGCGGGAGTGACATCAATTACTCGCTCTTCGTAGAAATCGGCTAATGTAACGTAATGGAAAGTGGTGAGGAATCCGTTACACGGTCTAAAAAGATCTGTTATACCCACTCGTATCCCTAACCTTCCAGGTTCACGATGCCTATGAATCCAGCCACCTTCTTAAGTTCGGAGCGCCGTTAAAATCGTTATAAAGCGCCTAGTATCTGATGCAGGTCTGATTGCGACCTACTTTTAGGAAATCTTGGCAAAATTGATTACCTCTGATAAGCTGCCTAAACACACATGGTTACCGAAAAGGAAGCCCTATGATGTGCCTCGTAAATAAAAAATCCTGGGCATGAATTCATTAGCGATGACATTGTTTAAATTCTTACATATTTGTAATATTGCATCAGTCTAATGCCCATTTACAATTTCATAGAAGGGCTTTAGTTCGCTTTACATCACACGTATGTACATAGTACAGAGAACACACACATCTTTATTTATAAATGAATTTTACACCTGCGAATGTGTTGAATGCGCATAGCCAATGGCATCTTAACTCTGTGTACAGATATGAAACTAAATGAATATATATATTATGTATATATATATATATATATATATATATATATATGTATATATGTGTGTATATGGATATAACACATGTGGCCATTCAGTCGGTGCTTTTTACGTATTTTTATTTAATTATTTAGTAAAACAAAAACTCATATAAATGAATAGAAGTAAAAGCTTTTGAGTACAACACTCGTCTCTTCTCGCTAGCTCTCGCTAGCTTAGACCATTTAATTATTTAATAACAACAAATTTTGGAATTGGGTTTTCTTTTTTTTTCTTTTTTTTTTTTTTTAAATATTAGTCAGCAGTCATTTTAAATCTTAATTAGTTTTGTTAATGGTATGAAACTATTTTAATATAAAAGTTTGGCTTGTGTGCAACAAAAACTTTAATTAAATAATCATTTACTGTAATTGAATATTATTATTTTATTATTACTATTATTGCTATCGTTATTATTATATTTATTATATTTCTTATTATTATTATTACTATTAATAATCATAATTATTAAAATTGTAATTATTTACACTATTATAATTATTATTATTATTATTGTTATTATACCCACCATCGTAAGATGGGATACCCACCACTTTCTTTTTTTCCAAAATATATGTAACACCCAAAAGGAAGCTTCAGAGACCTTATAAAGTATAGACATTCTTGATCAGCGTGAACTTCTGAGTTGATTTAGCCACGTCCGTCCGTCTGTGTGCCTGAGTTGTGCGCGTTGCTCGCACTCTCCTGGTCGCAAAAATGAAGATATCGATTTCCATTTTGGTAGAAATATTGAAAGTTTTTGCGCGCATATTGGTATTGAAAAGGGGCCAAATTTGTCAGAGAAAAAGCGCGCAATTATAGCGATATGGGTATCAAATAAAAAAACTTAGAGGGTAGAAAGCGAAAGGCGTATGCGAGATTCGCCCCCCGCCAAATATAAATTTCTTACTTGGTATTTGCTGTTCTTGTTATAAAGGTTTTATGAGCTGGCTCATCGACTTCGATTCTTACCGGAAAGAGAGAAATCCTTCCTTGAATTCTAAAACCGAGCTACAACAACAAACAAAGAAAATAAGTACAGAGGAATTGGTCTTTACATCCTATCTTAACACTGCGTCACTCTAATTATTAGTTATCAACAGTATGTGAGTAGGATATTCACAACATGGAACCGATTTTTCCAAACGCACTTGCCCGTTCGTTTATCTACATTCGCTGCCAACCATTCCTATTAGCTTGACTCCTTATTTTACTTTATTTATGACGATTAAGACAGATTTTGTATTTTCTACGAAAGTTGATGTTGATGGCAATTGCCATTGCGAGCTAACCTTGCTTTCGAAAGTTGTCATTGCCAGCCCGGAAAGTAATCATGTAATCACGATTTCCACAACGTTTCGTGTATATTAACTTAACCGTGACGAACTTAGCCCACCTTAAAAATATAAATATACAATTGAAGCTAAGTGTGGGACCAAAACGAGACAATCGAGTTTGGCTCTAACAAGTTCTGATGCACAGAAAACTCTTCAAGAATCCTCCTCGCTTTACTTGTACGTATAAGCCATTCCCGAGACCAAGCAGTTTCCAGGACAAATGATCAAAGCATTTATCATTAGATAGCATTTACAGAAGGTAAGCTCGACACTCGAAATTTTTTACACCTTCAAGCAAGCCTTGATAATGTGTGATCCAAACGATTGATAAGCCAAAAAAATCAGCTATGAACTCTTTGAGAACTTGACAGTTTCTGTCAAAGTACGGCTTTGAATTTGATTGAATCGTAGAGGCTGCGGCGCTTACAAAATTAGAAAATGAAACACTTTCCGAGCTGAACTCTCTTTTCGATTTAATTAAGGCATTTTTATAAAACAAATATTTGATTGAAATCAAAAACTTTTGCAAGGGAGAGAGAAAAGATTCTTTTTTATGCTATATGCAGCATAGTCTTCATTTAACTAAGTATGTTACTTAGCTAACTGAAAAGATGAAAAAGATGCCTTTAAAAGAAATCTTTTTTTTTTTTTTTGGTTTTTATAAAGCCAGTAACTTGAAGAGATATTTTAAAGTAATTAAAAATAGAAAATCCAATAGAATGGCAAGCAAGGAGAGGCTTAAATGTTGTATAAATCAAAGTTTCCATACCTTCAAGATACGAAATTTAAAATCAATTAGTTTCGCCTCATTTGAAACCTTTTACTGTATTACATCTGGTCATTATAGTTTTATTATATTATTGCTTTCATCAGCATGTATGTATATATATATATATAAAAGTTTGAAACTAACAAAAGTTCTTGATTACGATTCATGCCACTTAAAAAAAGTGCATCTGAAATATAATGCAAAAATAAAAATTTCATTAAAATCCATTAAATTTTAAGAAAACCAAACAATATTATTCCCTGAACTTCCCTAAGAGTTATAAAAAAAAAAAATGAAAAATTAGTTGATGACAGAAAAAGTTTTCTCCTTTCATATGCCTGTTTATTTAGAACAACTAAGAGTTGCACTTATTATACCATAACTGATATTCAATGATTTTAATATTTGAAATTACTTCGAGTTCTAGTTTATAAAGTGGTGCTTTAATGTATTTGCGTTGGCATGTAGTTATGAAAGCATTTACAGTAATAACAAGTTAAACTGAATGGGCAAAGATGACTATTAAATACCCTACAACACCAAAACATACACACACACACGCGCACACACACTTCACCTATTACAATACACCCAATTCTCTTTTTATACGATTTTTTTTTACACGAATTTGATTTAACACGATTCAAAAGAAAAAAAATGTCTTTTTTTAAACGAATTATTTTGTTTTAACACGATTTTAAATATTTTTATATTCTTTTATATTTATGAACTTCAGATATAATTCCCTTTTTCCAAAGTAGAAGTTATTTTTTTTTCTAAAATATTTAATGAATTGAAATGTGTAAGCACGAAATAAATTAAGTGAGCTCTAACAAGAACTTTTTAATATTGTTTACACCTAATTTTTTTTTACACGAATTTTTTTTACACGTATTTTTTGGGAACGTATCTATCGTGTAAAAAGAGAATTAGGTGTACTTCAAATGCTTTCTTTCTCAATTTGAATGAATTGTAAGACATTTGTTGCCATATGAGGCTGAAATTATATCTCAAAGCATCGTTTTTTTATCATTTTTTAATGGCAACTACTAAGAATTAGACTTTGCGCCATATAGAGGCTTGGTCTCCAATTATCAGTGTATTGCTTCAGCCTTACCACAATAAAATTATATCCCAAAGCATTATTTTGCACCATTTTTTATGGCAACTACTAAGAATTAGGCTTTGCGCCAAACAGAGGCTTAGTCTTTAATGCGATATTCTTTTCATATGTGAGAATATTATTATTCATCAATTTGTGATGACGAAAAGGTCCCTCATACAACGAATTTTCCTAAATAGGGCTTTAAATAGAGTATTTTTGCAAAAACCGCCCGATCGAAGTCATTTTCAATATCATTGCATTCACCAGGTAAAACATGACCTTTCAGCGAAATATCTTCACATGTGCGGCCTATAAGTTGAGCACATAAGCAAACATTAGACAGACATACATGATTAAATCGATTAAATCGCAAAAATGATATTGATTCAGAATCAACTGTACAACAATAAGAAATGAGTCCATCGCAAGTCTTTTTTTGGTATTGCGTTCATTTGTATAAAACGTATCCCAGTTTGCGTAGAGTATAAAAATATGAAACTCGTAAAGGCAATGACACGTTAAATTATGAGCGGTAAAGTAGAAGATACGCAAATACCAATCTGTTAATAGATATATTGAATGCATACTCAGAGAAATATACTTAACGCATATGCTTACAGATTTCTGTACTTTATACATAATTTATTTGAGCAAAAAAAGAAAAAACATTGCACACAACATGTTGAGTGAATGTAATCACTAATTATGCACATTTGCAGTGAAGAGTTAATTTCCAACTTAACTATCTAAACATGACAGTTTGTTTATCGGTAATTATTCGCCTAACGCACATATGTGAGGATTGGGTGTCAAATTAGTACAATTTTCATGCGAATAGATTTATGTCACATAAATGCTTAGATATATGCGTGAGCCAACAAGTATGTATATGCCTGCTTATGTAAATTAACTAAGCTTGTATTTTATATATAAAATAAAAAATAAAAGATAAAAAACTCATAAATAAACCGCAGAGAATAAAATCTCTATGAATTTTTATATTAAAATATAACGACACACATATATATACATATATATATATGTATGTGATTATGAATATGCATATATATATATACATATACATAAATGAATGTGTTTATATCGATATCAAAATATACTTAAGGGAAATGCACTATAAACAATATTTGCGATACTATTGTAATTAATTAAACTCATTACGCCTTCAACTCGGTCATATTAATATCGCAGTTAATTAATTAACCCAGCAACACCTTTAGTTTATAAAGATAACGTTATCATCACTTCATTAACATAAAAATGAACTATCGAGAGTACGTTCGTGAAGCCTCTTTTACAAACCACGACAAGATACTGTTTTCATATCCAGGGAGCAAGCGTGAGATTCACTTCTGTCTATTTATTCCCTCACCTGTAGTCTCATAAAACTCAAGTCACGACTTAAATCGTGTTCTTTTAATTGGTCTGTTAGGGATCAGGCTTAACAAGTAGGTAAACGTTATTCACTTTCGAGCGAACAAAAATAAAATTACAATTTATTGCCTTAACTGAGCGATTGCTCACAGCGAGCGAGCATTCACAGAACTTTCACAAGGGCCAACACTTTTTATCAGGCTGACGCATACCTTTTTGCCTATTATTAAAATGATTGCACGCGGACCACGCCCCTTGCGTTACTCTTAATATGTTACATGACTCTGCCATATACTTAATGTGAATTTTGATCAATAACTCTCGGGATTAGATCTGGAGAATATTTTTTCTTTTTGGTTTTTTATTTGTTTTATATCCTACGCGACTTGTGATACAGATGCATACAACACTCAGCATGACTTGAGCTTTTATTATATCGGACTACTTTTTCGACTACCAAAGAAACTGGTGTAGAGTATTTAATAAAGGGCCGTGCCCCACTATAGTGTTTTCACTTGGTTAAATATGACCTTAGCACTCAGGAGATGTTTCCTATTCGTGTAACAGGATGACGGCCCGCATAATTCAGGAAAGAGAAAGAAACGGAGAGGCGACAACAGCCTCGCGGGTGCCTTAAGTGTTACGTATTTACCCAGAATATAGGAAGTGTGGTAAGAATTCGAATCTGAAGTCATGTGATTCTGTGCTTGGACCGATCCACGTGTGAATTACTTACAAAAGTGAGTAAAGACTTACGTCACTTACCAATAGAAACAGAAATCTGTTTAAAAATTATACATGTTGGGCTATTATTACATGTACCACTGATGTTCGCGGATATACCAGAATTGTCCTTCCGTTGGTAACATCCAGAATTAAGCACAAGAGACCCCAAAAAATGTATATATTCTTGGTGAGGGCTTAATTTTTATTCATCTAGACGAGCAGGTAAGCTTCTTGTTCTCAGGACCCTCGGGAATCAAAAAATTAACTTTTGGTTCGGGGATAAAATGTAGTCATTAGTTTGTAGTTTTAAATATCTTTTCGTATAGAGTTTGAGTAGTCCATTAGTAGTCTGCACGCTTCAACGTTGGGAAATAAATTAAAATAAGGAAAACTAAAGGTTTCGTCTTAGGTATTACTTTTGAAGCAAACTTTCAGGTAGGGACATGCTTAAAACGTCGACCAGATGTGTCTAAAATACAGAAAAAAATTTAAAGAAATTCGAGAAATGATAAATAAAACCAACACTAAGCTAACACTAATAACTGACTTAAGTGCCGGCGTAATTGCATTGTGAGCGGCAAGGGTTTGCAACGAGGACTACAAAGTAAGCTCTCATGCGAAACAATTGTTGTTTTCTCTCTTTTATTTAAGAGGAATTTTCACACAGTGTGAGTAAACACTTAATTAATAAAAGCGATAAATTACTTCTTAAAAAAGTAATGGATCCTTTCGAACGCAATTGCGTGGAATTGGGTTTGCATACCAGAATACGCACTACTGCGGCAAAGAAAGGCCACCCATAAACAAATAGTAAAAAAATATTCGCATTGTAAGTCTTAAGAAGGTCAAGCAACATCGCTTGTAATTCTTTAACACAAAATTGTTTCATACTTTTTGTACAAAAAGAGTTTTATGGATCCTTGTAGTGTTTACGGAAGCAGTCCTACACTGAAATTGAATTTCATTAATTCCCTTACCAACTATGTAACCGACACATCATCTATGGTTTTTTAAAAACCAAATGGAGGAAAATTTCAACTCAAGTTTATGTCCTAAGTTCCTCGTCGTCAATTATCGAGTATTACGCGTCAATAATTTTTAACACTAAAACTACCAAGTACATCATTTTCATGCTTTTAAATTTACGATCTTTAAAAGAGGAGATTAGAAGGCATGTCCCAACATTTTTTTGGTAAAGAGATCTATGAATGCCTACAAACTATATTTTTTTTAACCCGATCTTGTTTTCGGGAGGTTGATGGCATATTTTTATCCCTGAAATGCGAGATGACTTCGAATCTCGTCGTCTTAAGAAATGGTAATAGTAGCACAAATGAAGATAGAAACCTGAAATTTGGTACTAATCTAAGATTAGAAAAAGCTGCGATATGCCCATGGACGTATCTAAAATAGGTTAAAAACTAAGGCGACCTCGTAGAATTGTTCTTATTTTCGCCTACGATGTCCGATCCCGTACATATATTTCCAGAAAACTGTCATTCGGGATGTCACCCATGTTCAGTCCCGATCAGTCCAACTTTAATGATAATATTTTTATTTCCAATTGTTTTCAATTTATTTGAAATTCCATAAAGAACAACTTACTGTGCTTTAGAATAAATTGGAAGTAAGGAACACCTTACTGTCCTTGAGAATAAATTGGAACTAAACTGGAAATATTTATCCAAAATTTCACTTTTCTAACCTTTTATTGTTTCGACTGCGGCAAGTCCTTAAAATAGAGATAAATATTATTCTTTTAGAGAATGGCAAGACGTCTGTAAGTATGGACAACTTGCGCCGGGTTCCATTTTCGACTACTTGCTTTTCTTATTATTTGTATGACCCATGGCTTTTTGCCGTTGCAGCCGCATATCAGAGTCGGCCAATTATTCCTTTAATTAGTCGATAAGTTATTTAAAGATATCGTGCTTTCGAAAACTACTCATCACTAAGCCATTCTCGCGTATAACCGCCGCATTATTTACGTTCCTTGCATAAGCCAAAGTCAAATAAAAATGGAGAAATTCCTTAGAAATATTCCGCGTGGTCTGTCGCTGGTTTTCATAGATTTATGGTAAATTTCGACAAATTGAAAAACCAGCAGAGACACGGTCCAACAACAAACTTGCAATAAAAAAACGAAAATCAGCTATAGGTCTTAAATTGCTTTATTCTAACACCAGCTCATGGCTTTACTTTAACATCAAACACCATTACTTACCCTTATATTTGTGTCTTGTACCACCAGTGGTGCAAGCTTTGTTAAGCAAATTGCGGATAATTCTTTCGAATTTCTGAATTTATGAAGCAGTCAATGTATTGGAAAAAAATGTGTATACACGCCTTTCACAAAAACATGGTATTGCGAAAATAAGGCTGAAATCTGAAATGAATGGCTTCACAATTGGGATATCTTAAGATTACGGGCAGGTGGAAAACTATGATTTCGACGAAAACGTGGCTAAAAAGTTCTCAATAGATCGTAGCGTTGCGTATTCAAAATATTTTTTCATTAATTTCAGAAAATTTCAGAAAATTTCAGAAGAGTAGCTAAAGAAAAAGCGTAGTGTTCTCCTTGGCCGCGTTTTCCCAAATCATGATTTTGCGCCTTACAAAAAGTCATAAAAATGCAGCATAACTTTTGATATTTAACTTAATATCTATTTAGTTTAGTTTAGGTAGCAAGAGATTTTTTTCCAAATATTCATTTAAAGAAGATCGCGTCGATTTTTAGTAGATATTTTCTATACTTTTTAAAGTATAAAGCGCTAAAGTAAATCAAAAGATAAATTCTAGGCCGTTCACTTTTAATATATACCTTAAAAGTGCAGCTGAAATTCGCAGTGAATGGGCTAAGCATTAAGATGTCTTGGGAGTACGCCTAGCGCGCATAAGACGATTTCAAGAAAAATATGATTAAAATATTTTCAATAGGGCGCAGCCTTACAAAGTTCTCATCCCCTAAGATTTTGAAACGAAATGGCAAAATAATCATATCTTCTTCACTTTTAACCGATTATCACAGAAATATAAATGAAATTGAATGACGCTACACGTGCGTTTCTTTATGCACGTATGCACATTGCGTAATAAGTACATATGTACAGATTTCTTACAACTGCAACCACAAGCAGAGCCAATAAGTTAAGATAGCGAATCAATTGTAAAGCATTCAAGGAACGCTTATGGTACACAAATATAGTGTGCATTAGTGAATGTGTGCGCACGATACGTTAACATAAGGATTTACAATACAATAAACTATAGTTAGTCGGTTGGCGCAGAAAGGAAAGCCGCCCAAATGCTTAAAGTTATATTACATTACAGCGTACATACCAAAGACCAGCCAAATCCTGACCATTATAGACAAGCGAACACACACACACACACACACACACACACACACACACGCACACACAATCATATACATACTTGCGTACTTATAAAGGGCAACACACAGGCCAACAGGCTACCATGGAACCGTAATGGAATTACTTTACAGTAATATATATAACAATCATCTATCCATGCATGTGCATACATATACATACACACATATACATATATACATTGCGTATCTATATATATATATATATGTATATATATATATATATATATATGTTCGGTAAGCTAGTGTTTGCACTTTTGCTCTTTTCGTTCTTTTGACTCTTTTATTGTTTCACTGCTGGCTGCTAGCTTTCAATATTTTTGATTAATGGCATTTTTTATGCTTATCTATATAAATTGGTTATATTTTTCACTGTCTTTTCGGTTATTATCGAACCAATATTATGTATTTGCTGATGATGCTGGTGCGTTTATTCCCCAACTGTTGTAAGTAATGGCAGCAACAGTATCAGCAGCAAGTAATTGCCACAAAATCTATATAAATTTTTTCTCTTTACTAAGTGCTCCACAGATTGCAATAGTTTTGAATAATGTAAACCGAGATGACTATAGTCTGCATATTCTTGCCAAACGATCCAAATGGTTAGTTTTGTTCTATATGTAAAAGAATGAAAGCAAAACTGAATAATTAATATATTATTTCTTTTTAATTTCAATTAATTTTTCAAAATGCAAATGAAATAAATTAATGTTAAATATTTTCTTATCTGACTTTTCGTAGAACTTTCGAATTTTTATAGAACGGAAAAACTAGTAAAAAAGTAAGAAGAAGTAAGTAAAAAAAAGAAGTAAGAAAATTATATCCTTCCAGAGCTGAATCTTGTGTACCCACCAACTGCAACGTTAAAGAGTAGAATAAAAATTCAATTGTTATAATAAAATAATGTACGGTGTTGGGCGTAAAAGATCTGCCCTGCAACCTAATGGTAAAATTCATTATTCGTAGATCATAGAATATTAAGAAGTTTTAGTTGAATTTATTGACTTACAATATGTACGGTTAACTAGGGTGGACATCTATTTCAATTTTTGAGATAAAAAAACCTATTCTACGTACAAACCTCTTTCCAGCGTAACTAAATATTGGTATTTTATAATAAGGGGTTCAATTTTTTTGTAAATTAAAGGCAACCCATATTCGTTGTTCATATTCAACATTACGTTTCCTTTACCTTATCAGTTATACGTACAAAAAGATTAAAAAGTGAAATAAATGAAAATTTCATCATAAGGCGATTTTTTCCAATTTGATCATGGGTTCCCTGTAAAGGAAGTTCAGAAAATTTTAGCCTTACTTACCGGAGTTATAAGCAAACACCCATCAATTTTTGCTTAGAGAAACTGAGGTGCGTCCAGTGTACTCTATACACTATGTGCTTCGATCGATATGCAACATTTCCTCCATTTTAGCCTTCGCATGAGTTATAAGCAAACACCCATCAATTTTTGTTTAGAGAAACTGAGATGCGTCCAGTGTACTCTATACACTATGTGCTTCGATCGATATGCAACATTTCCTGCAATGTTTTTGGCTAAATTTCAAGTCGATTTATTAATTTCTGCAACGAGGACAGAATCAACCACACACACACCGCCACAGGGAAACAGGCAGATAGACCTGGCTAGATCTGTTCATAATTCAATCCTGATTAAAAACATACATACTTTTTAGAGTTTCTGAAGCTTGTTTATGAGTGTTGCAGCAATGGGTATACTCCCCCCCTTCGGTGATGGGTGTAATAAATTAAAGTTAAGTTATTAACTGCCCTATATATCACTTGTCTTACTGTAATTCAATGTTAAGAACCGAGTTAAAATTCCTCGTTAAAATCGTCATCAAATAACTTACTTTACATAAACCCATGCTTACAGAAAAGTGCTCAACCTTATGAGAAAAGTGTGCTGAAAGATGGATCTACGTGGTTCAAGCTTGACATGATAAATTTGTATGTCAAATCACTAGACTACGGCTGCTCACCCGTTAACTCACATACAGCCGGCTATCATCCGGACAAAAGAATCCTCGAAGCTGTTACCAATTTTTCTCCAATGTGTCCATCTGCGTCACAATCGTCCTTCGGAAGTATAAGTTCAGCTACAAATCTATAATCACCACAACCGCCATCCGGATAACTTATTAGAAACTACAATTAAAACATCGAACATTCATAGGAAAGCATATCTGCGACAGAGACTTGTGACGACAGCCACCTGTCTATTCATTTACTAACTCAATTACGATTACTGGCTAGGGGTCGATCAAAAAACATTTCTAATTTTTGCTTCTCTTCAACTAGTCTGCTGCCTTGAGACAAGAGAAAAATTTAAAAAAAAAAATCATGAAAATTATGAAATTATTTATAAAACAACAAACAGCTAATCACTTATGTATTTTAGCTCAATAATTATTTGCATTAGAAGCATTGCATTGAATTGAAACGAATTTTGGAATTATTTTATAAATTTCTTTATTTTTGTATATTATATGTAAGCATATGAAATCTATAAGTAAATAACTTTCCACCAAGAATTTAAATTCCCCGCAATATGAATCTTTACTTTTGATACGAACTTTTATACGGGACAAGGTTCAAGACATTCTCCGATTTTATCAAAATTTCCTCCGATTTTATCAAAAAATTTCTTCCGCTTTTATCAAAATTTCCTTCCGCTTTTACTTAACATATCGATATCCATTGAAATATTAGATATCTCGACATTTTTTTTATCATAATGGCTTTTGCAAAACTTAAATTGAATAAAGTTGTCCAAGTTGTTCATACTCAAAAGGATTCACGCTTGGTTCACAACGGGTTAATGTGTATGGAATTTCAACTAAAGCTCTCTAAGATTGTGAACTATAGGTGGAGCCTAAAAATATATAGAGAGACGGACGAAAGGAATGAGTTGGGACCATTTTTTGAAGCCCTACCATGTGAACATTCCTATAATAAGTTTTCATATGGCATAGAGATTATTGTGATAAAATTGGACCATATAAGTCTGTTTTCGGATCCCTTATTATCCCTCATTAGAAAAGAGTGCTTAAGAAACGCAAGTTTTTACCTGATCTCTTGTGACGAAAATATTTGAATTTTTGCAGTGACGAATTTGTGCAGAGCGTTGAAGGGCCGATCTTGATCGACCTATATGTTACTTGAATTTTTTTATAGGTTAAAAACTTGAATAAGAGGTAAATTTTAAAGGACATGAATCAGTTGAATAAGGGATTAATAAAAAAGTGGAATGTCTTGCGAATACAGCGGAGAAGCAACACATCCCGGTACAGAGCTGTGAACGTTTTCTAGCCGTCTTTGAAAATCAACTTGGGATGTTTTTTCTTTTTTGCATATTGCAGTCGTTTGTTTCTCAACGCACAGTGTACGTGGGCGAACTACTGGTGATGGCGGTGGTTTTGTTGATTTAGGATAACTCTTAACCCACCCCATTGAGTTACTTTTCATCAGGAGGCCAGGAAATGAAAAGAGGAGAAAGTAATGCCATCTCTTAGGAGAACTGGCAATTACATGTTCGCATATCTGATGCAGTTCTCTGCTGATGCAAGAGACGCTCTATATTCACGATATTCACTTACGATCTGCGCTATTCTATCCTTAAATTTATTGGCAATCGATGGAGAATATCGATCTATTTTTAATAACGGATTTTAAGTATTCAGAAATATCTCCATAAATACATAGACAGCTTATCGAACCAAGATAGCTTATGGGAAAAAAATAAGAAGATTGGCTATGCCACGTTTTGATATTGAGTGAAAGAAAAGAAAATTTTCAAGCAAAATTTACCCCACCACGCTTAGGGTTCGCGCGCACGTAATGATTCTTAATAAAAACGTGTTTTAATTTTGTTTTACGCGTAACTTTGTCTAACTATTTCGCTAAAGATATATATAAAGTGAAAGCTTGCCGCAAAACTTAGACAATAAGAACTTATCTACAACGGAATATACTGAGAACTTACATAAATATGTTTTTATTTGTTCGCCTATCTGTTCATATGCATCTAAAAATCGAATGCAAAAGAAAGTTTCAAACTTTTCTTGGGGATTTCTATTTTATTTCTTTAGCAGTAAAACCATCGTTTCCTCATATACATGTGTACGTGTGTCTACGTGTGTCAGTAATTTCACAGTGCAAACGATAACATCGAAAGTAATAAACTGTTCTTGGTTATAATTCGTGCTCTGCTCTGCTCGCTACTAAAAATATCCATATTCGTATGAATCTGTAACCTGTGCACTTACACATACACATATACATATATATATGTACACATACATGTACAGAGAATCTCATTCATTCTTTTATATAAGTTTTTAATGCTTTTTATAAAACTGCTTAAAATGTTGTTTCTTCTCTATTTGCCTTTGCGTTAAGTTTTCTTTTTTTTTTTTTTTTTTTTCTTAAATATATCAGCAAAAAATATTATAAAAGAATATGTTTTTTTTTAATGTTATTTGTATTAAGATTCTTTTAGCTTCTCGATCTAGTTTCGTTAGTCTTTTTTTTTTTCTTTTTTTTTTTTTTTTTTTTTTTTATACGCATCCCCTTCCGGCTCTTTTTTTTTTTTTTTTGTTATTATACGCAGTCCCTTACGGTCCTCTTTTTTAATTTCAATTTAAATTATCACGTAATTGAATTTCAAGTGCATTAATGAATATTTTTATTGCAAAGCGATTCGGGTTTCAAAGCATCGCAGATAATACGAATTTGCAAAAATAACACGAAGGAAGTGATTTTAACGGCTTAGACCGAATGTGTTGATGCTCACTACTACTTGTTTATATTTTTTGCATTTTTCATCACCTATTCCGCAAATGCAAAAAAAAAAAAAAATATATGTGACGTAAAGGATACACGACAACATCCCGAATGCGCTGTAAACGTAAACTTTGCGGACAAAAGTCCGGGTAGATGATGTAAGTCCCAATGACATCTGACCAACAACGAAGATTTCTCACTCGGCAATCGTTTTTTTTTTTTTTTATTTTTAAATTTAATTGTAATTTTAATTGTAATTTTCACTTTAGGTTTTAATAGGCGGACCTATGAACCATTCTTTTCATTTACTCCGATTATAGTAAAAGCAAAGTTTTGCTGGTGGAGCGGTCATGACATTAGACTATAGACGGAAAGGTAAGTCAATGGGTTCTATTAATCTAGCTTGCCAGGCGTGTCAAGCAATGTTGAAAATGTGTTAAGCAAGATATCACTTAGGGTAACGCGTCGATAGAAACAGTTTCAAATTTAATCTTCTGCAGGACTTTGCCTGGCTACTGAGTGTTCGGTGTCCTATTCCTGCCTTTACACCTAATCTATTGTTCTAATTGGGAATTCTCATCTTGATTTCGATGCTGAGGTGTTAGCGAATATTCCACGTTTTTAAAGATTTATAACATTTCCATGAAGAGGTAACATCTTCCAAATGCCAAAGTTTAATGCTGCACTTTTATTTGAATTCCTTAGAAATGAGAAATAAGTGAAGTTGAAGTGAAATGAGAAATAAATAAGAAGTTGATTCCAATATGCTATACCAGGTATGCATGTGAAACCGAAACTCTCGCAAAAAAAATGCGAATTTGTATAAAAATGATAAAAAAAATATTGTGTTGCCCGTTGTCAGCTGTACATTTTTCCCCCTTGTCTGACAATTTGTGGATGCTAAGCGAAAAAAAAAAACTGTCGTTCCTTTGAGGCAAAACTGTCACCGAACCATTTTCATACATTTTTGTAATAAGCGAGGGGATAGTTAGCAAGTGCGTATTGCATCAATGCCGACAAGTGATAATCGAAAGGACTCGAGTATGGTGACGCTAGGATTTCTCAGTTACTGCTTCCAACGTATTGTGGCCCGTTTCTGCTCTAAGGATGGATGGATGGACATTATGTGAAGGGACGAAAAGCTTTTTTCGACATTTCGCTCTTTTTTTGAACATCTATCGATTCAAGTCGACTTGTTGTTGGCAGCGTTTAGCATTAATATTAAGAATCCCACTAGACTTTTGTAGCTAAGGAGAAACCACACTCTTTCGCCAAAACCAGGATATTATCATCCTGTCGAAGCGACTCAGTCTCTCTGATCTGTCCATGAATTTTTACGCCTGGGAACCGTAGGATAAGATGTACAAAAGACTTTCTTTTGCATCGTTCCGGCAAAGAAAAAAATGTTGTGGCGAATGCTCGTTACTTGACACAACACTCGTTATTTTTATCGTTAAAAAAAATACATTTGTGTTGGAATAAGTATTGGTATTACCTCTGCCTATTTTTGCTAAATGTTCAAGCCAAAAAATACATAACTTCAGATATGTGTGTCCTCTACACCTCTACCTCTCTGTTAGAACCATCTATGGACAAATTCCGGTTTCATACTTACACACCTAGTAAACACATTTTGGAAGTTATCTTGAATGTAGATAGAGGAAGTCAGAAATGTCTTCTTCATAATCGAGAAAATTATCAGAGAATCGAAATTTTTTTCGTTTTCCCCTAATCATATCTACGAATTTACTAGAGATGTATTAAGATATTCTGTTATGCTTTAGAATATTATTTTAATTGGATTAGAAACTTAAACATTCACTTGTGGAGAATGTTTACATTACATAACCGATTCCTTGCCGGCTGTAGCTATATATGAGTATATCTTTGATAAGTTCTTTGGAAAATTTAATTTAGAAAAAAAAACAAAAAATCTCTATATTTTCAAATAGACGCCATTAAGGGAACTCTTCGCTATGGTTGTTTTTAGTAACGAATGCAAAAGAGATAAAAATCAAAGCATTCATCACATTCATGGAAACGCATAAACAAAAGAAAAGTGTTTTTTTTTTTCTTTATTCGTTTTCTTTTTTTTTTTTTAATTTTCTGTTCACCGAAAACTTAGGAACGTGCAAATCTGATCCTGAGTACAGTGATAAAACGTTTCAAACCATTTTGAGCTCATTCGCTGAGAGTGTATTTAGGTCAACACACTTTGCGCCAAAAACACCTACACTTGTTATCTAGATACGTAACCATACAGAATTCCTCGTTGTTCTCTGGCACAGTACAACCAATATCCTTTATGTTTGTACAGTTATGCTTAAACGAAAAGCTTGGCATGCATGCCATGTACGGAATATACCGTATGTTGTCATCTATTACGCTGGAATTTGTTGATATCTAAACAAATGGTCGCATACAAACACACATACATATAGAAATATACTGATGCTCCCACAACTCACACGCACTCGCATACACGCATACCCAGTTATATGCACGGATTCTAAGCGTTTTGTGCAAGTGTGAAATGTCAATCTTTATCATGCATCAAAAGGATTTTTATGTGCGATGTTGTTCTAGCAAATGAGTTTGACACGATATTCGTCCTGAAGAAACTGAATAAAACTTATCGTTAAATTCAGGCATTCTTTTTTTTATTCTTCTTCTTCTTGTTCTTTTTTTTTTTCTTTTTTAACAAGTCAAATAAGTTTTCCATATACATAAGTCTTCATTTGCTTATATAACGTACATAAGTAGGAGTTAAAGAGAAACTAGCGTTTCCTACATTTATGTTAACTTATATCCCATGAATATGTAAATTTTTGCTTAAAGGATACAAAGGTGTCGTGGTATACACTTAAATAGATGCTGTAACCTTAAGTTTGATGAGAAAAAAAAAGTTATAAAAAAAAACTTTAAAATTGTTCGCTATTTTAAATGATACGGATAAGGCATCCTCTTAAAATATATTTCATAAAAAATGTATAGAATAAAATGTTTTTATATTTAAATTTATAACTATTTTATGCCGCACAATACTAAAAAATCTTTACCACATATTCCCAACAAATTTCTATATGATTCTCATTCAAATTTATTTATATCACATCCCCCACATATATATTTATATACGTTTTTATTGTCCTCGTGTCGTTGAACCTATGAGGAATATTTTCGTATTGAACTCTTCTAACTTTCTCATAAAATTAATTTCACTGATTTTTATATCCATCACATCGCTTATGGTACATAAAATTTTTTAAGGGTTATACGCTAAAGCTAATTGAATCGTTTTTCAAGAACAAATTGATATCATCATCATCATCAGCTAAACATACGCTGAATCGACTTGAGTCTGTAAGGTGGCATGTCTATATGTGTGTGTGTGTGTGTATGTATGTTCTTATTCAAACTATGAACCGGTGTTTTGGTGAAATTTGCTAAATTTCTTTACGAAAATCACAAAAGAGAGTAAACTAAATAAATGTGAGAAAACTGTTTGGGACGGGACCAATTTTAGACTCTTTTCCTCACAAATATTCATGCAAGAAAGGAGCCTTTATAAATCCCTCTAAGCCTTTATATTCCTTGAAGCTTCTAAACTCCTATCTTTGGTCTATTTCATAGGAAGTGCTGTAGCGTACTTAACGATCGGCACTGTCTGACTATACCGTTCCAAGTTGTTTTTGCGTAGAGAAAGAGTACAACGCTTGTGCAAAAACAAAAAAAATTTGCTTTTAAATATTGTTTACACCTAGCGGTAGCGTTCTAGAAAGAACGATTTATCGTTCCGGCCAATCCAAAGAACCAGTCACTCTTGATGTATCCGAATGAGCAAAAGCACTGATCAGACACATATTTTTATTTTCGTCGGGATAATTTACAGCAGCACGATCTAGCACGATTGGTAGCAGCTGACATTCAAGGAAATAACTTTCCGAAGAACGATGATTTACTTTTTTGGAAGCAACTCATTACACGAGTCCTTTTTTGATGCGCCACTAATAGTTTGAGGTATAGGTCATCTAGATCAGTCGGAATATAGATCGTAATAAATTGCAATCGCAATGATTTGCAAAAATAATATCCCATGACGGACTTGCGCTTTTGTCTGGCTTAAGAAAATGTGGTGAAACGTTATCGCGGTAGAAAATCGTGGCGTCGTGTTTTTACTTTTATTTTAAGATGCAATGAAACCATTGCTACATTAAATATTCTAAAAGCTTTTAATACGACTCGAACTCAGTAAGTAAAGCGAATCATTTTAAAGGCATGAATATTTTGTCCCACAGGGGGTGGACAGATAATGCCCGTCGGACTTTTCGCACTTGGGATTATTTTAATGGATTCATTTTTCGTCAAAAGCCATCATAATTTGCAATAAACCCCAGAAGCATTTGACGCATCATTTGATGTGCACCGATTCGATGACATTGATTTAAATATTTTGCAACGCTTCTTTCTTTTGTTTAACGTGAGTGTTCGTTACTCAGACCCTTTTCTTTCAATTTTTTTTTTTTTTTTTAATATAAGCAACCCCTCATGGGATGTCCGCTGCTACTTGTGGGCACAGTGGTGATCAGAAAAGGTTACAGGAAGAGTGGGGTGAAGAAAGGGAGTGGTGTTTTTCGAACGTTCGAAACGAAAATATAGACATCAGGTACGGCAGAAAAGGCAGTGCTGGCAGGTTGCTGCAAATGCGGGCAGTACGGTTACAAAACGATGAGTCACGATAGTGTGTTGTGCGGTATACATATAACCTCAGCACGAGTGGGTGAGACCGCTTAGAAAGGCGTTAGTGCTGTTGTAGAATTTAATTGATGGGCATGTCTCGCTTACCTCTGAACACTTGCCCGGTTATGTACCTGTACATAAGCGCAACAAACCCGGATCGAAAATTCTGGACGCACTTTCGTCTAACTGGGTCGTTCGCTATATGCGGTTGAAACTTTGTTTGGAGGCTCCTGCCTACACATACGAGTTATAATTTTTTTTTGGCTGGAAGTAGACGGTGTAAGTGGTACGAATATCGGTTACAGTGAAAAAAAAAATTATTTGAAGAATACCCGCCGACTGCAACTCTTATCGAACGATTATCCATGAAACTCATATACAATCAGTTTGTAGACAAGATCATCATGCCACACTCTGTCGACGATGTCAGTGGAGTTCGGAGTTCGAAGCATACATTTCAGCCAAGGCATTAGCTTTATCAATCGCGTCGAATATTGTTTTGGTTATTATTGAGAAGAATCGTCATCGACGTGGTACAGTGGTTTCCAATTCTTTTCGCGAAAGACCACAAATACTTGCTACTTTTTGCAGCAGCAAGAACTTTGATATGCAGTCGTTCCTCGTGTATAGCTTTCTCACGACGAAGCACCTGATTGCATGTATTTGTAGACAGATGAGTATCGCCGTCTGGGTTAAAACGCCAAAGTTTAAATGATTCATCCTTCGACCTGGAAGGACAACTTCCAACTGAAATGCTTCAAGAAGTTACTGAGCTCCACCCAATTTTTCTTATCGTTTAGAAAAATATAACGTTTCGGGGGTGACGAAGAAATGTGGCGAAGATTGGCATACGAAAAAGATGCAGAAATTTTACATTGGTCCGGGTTACCGAGAACTGCGAGGATTTTAACTTACAATATGCGTCGGTTCATATATAAGTTGCGTTAAGCAATTCTCAAGTGCCATAATCTCTGCACCGCGATCCTCTGAAATTGTATGGATCGAGTGGCTCAGCCACTTTTGTTGTGGATATTAAAAACGCCAGCAAACTCGGTCTCGCTATCGGAGTAATTTTGCCCACTGGAAGTTAATGAGTTGGATGGGGTGCGGAAACTATTAGAGGAAATCACCGCTATCCGCTTTAGGCTTCTATATACAAAGTCGAAATGTAGCAGGAGTGTCCGGATAGTGAGTTTTATGCATAGCGAGGTAATTCGGTATCCTGGCTGCTACATTGTTGGTAGCACTGGAACACAATATCTTTACGAATGTATACCACAAGGCCTCGGTGTGATAAGAATTCCTGAATAACTTAGTACCCAGCTAAGTGGAAACCACAGGCATTACTACACACTGGATCTCACAAAGAGCGACTAAATCGGGTCAATATGTGCGCGTGTGTACCTATGCCGCGAAAAAGTTTGCCTGCAGCCCGCGTACATTGCAGTGATGGATATTAAACCTACTCACTATACCTGATGCTCGAAGATAATTCAAACGTTTTATGGTTCGAGTATTGAGCGTAGTCGCAAATGTGAGGGATTTAGCAAGTGTAGCGGATTTAGTGAGAACTATTGCTATTGCTAAGGTGGGGACATAGAAGCCCTAAGTAGCTGTTTACATCGACTTATTACTATAGCATGAATTGTTGCTATTAAGCCTCTGCTCTTGCTGATTTCGTAGTGGTTGCTTTGCGCTGTTTGTTGTCCTTGTTGTTCTTGTTGTCCTTGTTGTATCTACTGCAACTGGTTACGCTGTTTTTTTTATTATTAGTGATGCGATTTTGTTTGCATTGCTGGCAAAGTTATCTTTAGTTGCTATTGTGTGTTGTTTTTCCTTCTTGTAGTTGCTGTTCTTGTTGTTGTTATCCTTATCGTTGATATTATTATGATTGTGTTATTACTATTATCGTTGTATACTTGATGTTGACATTGTTGTTGCTGCTGTTGCTGTGTTTATTTTATATTAATTTTTGCTCGTTCGACTGCTCCTACTGCTGTTCTTGTGGTCATTCTTCACATTGTTATTGTTATTGTTTTTATCGTGTTTGTACTGTCATTGCTGTTGTTGCTTTTGTTGTTGTTGTTGTTGTTGTCGTTATTATATTGCTCTCTTTTATTTCGGGCCCTTTTCTGTGCACGCCCCACTGCAGGGACTGTGCTCGATATTTTATTTGTATCGTATTCACCTTCTCTCTCGTGCATAAGTTTGCTCAGACAAAAACGTTACTCTTATGCTGCCTCTGTCTTATGCTTTATATTGCTATTACCTTATTACGAAAGTGAAACGATACCCAAATTTAGTTTCGCTTAATTTTCGCTTATATTTCGCATTTATTGATGTTACACTTGTTTTATTAATTGAAAGGTTATAAGAATTAACGGACTTTCATGCATTTATTACTATCTGGTTGCTAGGATTGCAAGTTTTCTTTTAATTTCTCCACAGTCTCTTTCCCCACGTCCTTAAGCCTTAAGTCTTCTTTGGGAAGCGAAGCATTGCTCCAATGAATTGTTCTAAGAATTCACCTTTAAAGGCCGTTAATGTTTATAGCTCAAGTACTAAGAGACTGGAATTTGTAAGACAAGTACGTCACAAACATGAATAGGCGAATGGCCAGTGGCCAATGGCCGATGGCTATACATAATCAAATTCTATGGAAAACTTGATTGAACATCAATGGAGAAATTAATTATATAATGACTTTATATATTTAATTAGACTCTCCTTGTGCATGATGCCATGATGTGAATTTTACTTAATAGCGTTATAAGAATCTTCAAAACACCGATCAGACCAAGGCCGTGCTGCGCACTTCGTTTTATGTCTACGAAACATGGCATAAAAGAAGACGGCATGGCATACACGACGAAGTTAACGCCCAAGTAGCGATTACAATTCTTGACGAATTCATTGCGCGACTGTGCGTGTGTGTGTGTGTGTGTGTGTTCAAAGAAAAGAAAAACAAAAACGTTAGGTCAACAGTGTCAAGATTGTGAAATAACTTATCGCTCCAAAGTATGATACATTCCCAATAGATTAAAATGAATAAGCGAATCTTAAATAATTTCCCAACGCAATTATCCGAGCATTACACAACCCTAAGGCAGTGTATACATCCTGTTTATAAAGTTTTACATTATTGTAAACTTTTATCTTCTCTTTAATTCATTGTTTTTTATTTCTTCTTCTTCTTCTTCCACTGTTATTCTTCTTAGCCGTATCAGTTTCGAAAACGAAGTGATAAATGAATCTTCTCTTTTTCTCTTAAATGTGTTAATGAGTAATAAAAAAAAAAAATTATGGAAAAATTTTATGCATCTTCTTTTTGTTTTATTATATTAAAAATTATCATTACAGCCGTTTTAAAAATTATGACCAAAAGTTTTCTCTTTCATCTCGATTTCGTACGGATTAATAACCGTTTGTATCAAGTTGTCCGTTGTTTTTATTCTAGGAACAAGAAAGAGAGTATATATATATGGAGAGGGCAAGAGAGAGGGCAAGAGAGAGGGCAAAGAATGTGAAAGTTTATGTAAAGCATTGTAGTTTTAAAATGAATAAAATTTACAATTTGTTTAAATTTTATTCCCCTTAGGGAAAATCTTCCTTACACTTTTTTATCGAATATTCGAAATTATTCCTCCATATGCCTGAATTTATTTTAGCAGATTAATAAGAAGAAATTAACATAAATCGTAATGTCATGAGCCCTTCTTTGTGCTTAAGATGAATCAATCGATTCGATCGAGAGTGACGTTCTCGAATTTAAGAGGAACCTAACAATGTATCCGGTAACGATAATAAAACAAAACATGATTATCTCTTCCTTTCTCACCTTTGCACTCATGCTTATTATTCATGCGAGCTTTAGTGGTGTTATTGTAAATTTATAAAATTTTTTACTGTTTTTTTTTTTTTTATGTTTATCGATAATTTTTCTTATGCATTACATTCGTTTTGTATTCCAAGTTATCCATTTGATCCGAGTTAAAAATTATCTTCATATAAAACAGAGAATGATTAATGGAGGCAAAGATGAAACAACAGACCGTCAAGTAATAAACGGGGGTTAGACAGACAAGCCGTCGGAGTAGTCGATAGGTGAACAAACAGGCAGATGGAACAACGACAGAACATAGAATACAAAAGTATTAGGTCGAGATTTTTAACAAAAGCCGTTTCATATTTTTTACAACAGTTACAGCTTACATTTGCCAAGTTATGTAATTTAATATGATGGAAAAATTGGGCATATGTACGTCTGCCCTGACGAATTAGCCTACTTTCACCTGACGACACAGGACAGCAATTTCACATCATTCAAAACCTAGAGGAGTGTTTAGCTTAAATTAGCAAATATTAAATCAGAATCGAAGCGGGCCAATACCTGACTCAGTTCACGCCTGAATTATAATCGTTCAGATCGCCGCTTTACTAAAGGCAAGCATTTCACGGCTATATTACGATGTTAACTCTTTATTTCTTTAAAAACTAGAACAATATATACACGTATATATATATATATATATATATATATATATATATATATATATATATATATATAAATATATACCTATATATATACCTATGCAAAGGCAATGAGAACTGCTCCCTTGTAGCAGTTAATAAAGGTGGACGTTAAACGCGATACAGCTGATGAAGAATGTGTTTTATTATCTAACAAAATTAACTAACAAAGTTAACGGCTCTTATACCCACCACCGAATAACGGAAATATATTCACTTTGAAAGAACGCTTGCAGCGCTTAGAAGAAAGCTTCACCACGACCCCGTAAAGCATATCAGTAATAAATTCTAAATTCAATTAAGCATGTCCGTCCGTCCTGTTGGTCGCCTGTTCTTCTGTGTAACATCTAAGGTAAAGATTCTCTTGGCCGCAAAAATAAAAATATCAACTTCAAATTTGGCCGAAGCTTTGGAAATTCCTCCACGTAGTAGTTGGTGTTGGAAATAAGCCAAATGAGTTCAAAGAATACACCGGTAGTATCAAGTAAACTGGAAACAACTCTAATTTCAAAATCAAAGAAGAGTTGATTTTTTGCTTACTGCTCACAAACTGCATCAATAAAACTATAAAAATTCCGGAGATGTTCTACGGCTGCTTCTATAGGTGTCCGCACAAGAAACGGGATACGTCAGTATGGAAATGTAGTGTTTTCATTTATTGTTACTTCCTTAAGTAAAACTAAAATAATTTGTTAATAAATATACAAAAAAGCACAAAACATGAAATGTGCGACTTAATCTCTTCTTACTTGCATAGCGCAAGCGAACATTGCTATGCATAAATTTTCTTGTCAATTAATAAACAGTCAAACTTACAATAAGTGTACAGTGTGTTAGAAGTCGCGAATGGGTTGGCAAGCACTTGATTCGCGACAATATATTCCCAGAAATTTTTCGCTTTTCTAATTAAGTTAAAGATAATTGTACCTCATAATAAAGTATATATATGTCACATAACAGATCGTGACCTTGTGAAAAAATTCGAATTTGTGGAAGGACTTTACCATGTTTCTGTAAGAATATGATATAGAAATGTAAAGCATATGGGAGGCACCGTCAAGTTTATCGGATTCGTTCTATGCTCGGATGAGGGACAGACAAGAACTCAAAAGATCAGGGACAGATAAGAAAGACAGATAAGAAGACAGATAAAAACTACTTCTGATGCAATTGTCAGATAACTGAAAATCAATTATGGCGAGAGGTTACGTTCCATAATTATGTTTAATTTTGGATGAAGTGAACGTTGCCTGCCGCATAAATAAATAGAAAACAATTGCGCCTACGAGGGCGATATACGCGTTTTGAAACGCGCCAAGAGGAATTCTCGAAAACTCGAAATTGGAATACCAATGATGATTATATCGACAGATATCTCTGGAAGACTAACGTAAGTTCTCGCCGTGAAAATTTACTCCACTTGGCTCAACCATGCATGGAGTGAAAGCACGCTCCGCACAGCCTAGGATGTAATTAGTTTCGAAGTGTCACTCGAAGAGAAGTTCAATGGACATGTCCGTCCTCTGGTGAGAGCAAGGTTCATGTAAAGCTCACTGCGTCTATCCGTGAATGAAGCAGCCGGTCGCAATGCAACTCCGGGAGTCTTCTTGTAGAGGAAGCAAGTAAGCTCTTCCTGCTCTGGCTTACAAATTTCTATTGCCAACGATGAAAGAAGTTTTTTTAGTCACCCAGCGAATTGGTGCAACCTCTCTGTACGCAACCTGTGGTTTATGCAAAAACAAAAAAGTTGATCACATAAAAAATGTTTTTTATTATAAGCATTTCGCTGGCACATGTATCGCTTCATATAATGGGTAATAATTTTTAACTTGTACGATAAGTTAATGAAACTCGTGCTACCTTTAGCAATATAAGTTATTTACTGACCATAAAAGCTCTTAGTGCCATAAATCATTAAACCGCAGTTAATTGTTTGCATGCGGTAGCCAAGACGGCAGAAAGGCAAGTCAAAATCGAACGGGGCACCAATTTTCCCATCAATATATAAATATACGGCTTTACTAAATGTATGCAAATACACAGTTACACGCATAGCTTATATCCATATCCACACTCACTAGGCCAACTTAACTGTACTCTCGTGTATCGTAGTGATCTTAAAATGCATTCAAATTTAAATCTAAGTGTATAGAAAATATAATAATAGGGTACGAAAGTTTCAACTTACAAATCTACATTTGTGTATACATTTGTAAATATTTACATGTAAATCTGCTCGCTTTTGCACATCGACTCATCTTACCGATACTATGTGCGGATAGGTAGGTAGGTAGGTAGGTAGGTAGGTAGGTAGATAGGTAGGTAGGTAGGTAGGTAGGTAGGTAGGTAGGTAGGTTTACAACAAACTAAAATAGCAACTAATAATTTAATTTATGTCATCTAACAATGCTTCTTGTCTAATTAAATTGACACAATGACAGGTTGTACTCATTAGTGATACGCACAATAAATGCACAAATATTTACAATGTGCACATACATAGGCATGCTTGTGTGCCCCGCCCTCTCTTTATATATATATATATATATATATATATATATATATGTATATGTATGTGTGTGTGTGTGTGCATGTATATGAGTTATGCATGGATAACCACAATACAATAAATACTCATAATACTTGACGGCATTGATTGTATTCTAATCGTAGTAAGTAAGGCACACGAGAGCACAAGCACGAACACAAACACACACACACTCATATATATACATTTACATTTAGAAAATTTATAGAGATCTTGTTTCATCATCGTTTCCCTAAATGGCAGTAAATTTCTGCACACTTTATTTATTTATATGCGTATAAGGTGCTTGTATTTATGTATGTATTTATGTATGTACATATACGAACGATGATAAATCCATGACTATGCGTGTTCATACGAATATAGCAATAAATTAACATTTGTTTAGACAGACATTTCATGAAGCTGGCCAGGATTTATGGAATAATTTTGAATTATTATTATAATGCTATTGAATTTTCATATCAATCACCACAGTATGGCGATATGCTGATTTTGTCATCCCCTTTATAACACTCAACACTATCTTCGCCGAAGAAAAAATGCCAAATGCCAAATGCCAAATGCCAAAAAATGTATCCACTTATTGACAAGTCTAAGATCCGCATGCAAATCGGCTTTTATTTCTGTTCATCATGATTGTTATCATTGTTGGAATATTTTATGTTAAGTGACTGAATTGATGAGGTTTAAACATGCGATTGGTCTCATGTCTCATCCTTCAATCGGTTCGGCAGATTAAATTTAATGCGGCCAACGGACTTGTGTGTGTATGCATGGACCTAAATAAATGCAAGATTTAAAAGATTTAGAAAATGCGCTTAAAAGATTTTTATATTGTCACTAAAAAGAAAAATAAAATAAGATAAAGAAGAAGAAGAAGAAGTAGAAGAAGAATAAGAAACATCTCATATTTAATAAAAAAGAAAGAGAGTGTGAAACAAAAGTGCCTGTGCGCTAACCAAATTATTCGAATTTGTCCAACTTTTTTTTTAAACTAATTTTTGATGACTTCCGCTATTTAAAGTTACTTTGATCAACTTTTCCCTTCAGCAGATTAATAAGTACAATCCCGTCTTTACACCAGGACACTACAATAATAATCTTTTTTGAACGTAATATCTAGCCGCGTGAGTCTAATCAGCAGGTGATCATTCTGAAGCTAACTCATGGGTTTTTAGTAGAATCCAGACTCATCGCCAGTTAGTAAATTGTCCAATAAACCCTTCGGTTTATTGGCTCCCTTCGGCTCCCTTCGGAGCTACCAGCTTTCGGAAGTGTGTAAACGCGAGTTCCCCTTTTCCTGGCTGCCATATCAGACGGCAATATCTGGCGCACAGCACGCGCACTGCCAGCTTTTCGGCTCGATATGGGGCGCCTACTTTCAAGCTGCCGTAAAAAGCGACAATCTCTTTGCAAAAAAATCATAATTTAGTTCATTTTCTTTTCACTGGGAAGAACACTGGCACCTACCGGGCGATTTTTCTTTTACTAAGACAACAAGTATTTCATAATATTTTCAGTACAAAAGTAGCTCCATCACGATTGCATCAACAGGACACAGTGTGTGTGTGGACGAATAGGACTGCATAATATACGGAGATTGAAAAATGTCCTTCGAAATACTAAACGATCGAGTAAACTTAAAGGATCTTCAAAAATTGAATTGAATTGAAAAAAGCGGCTTTCAATTTGAAGGCTGTTCCCCTTATGAACTTTAGGCAAAGTCCTCATTTATCAAGGAACTTTAGAAAGCATTTAGGAAATTTCGCCTTGCAATTAGAGCAAGGAAAGATTAACACAGCTTGACCGATTCCAAAAAAACACAACTAAGTAAATTACATTCGATTGTGGCTGAAGCTTTTATACCCATCATCGTTCTCATAAAAAGGCAAAAAAAATTAAAGGCCTCAAATTGTCATGCGCTATAATATGAAGTGGGCGAGGCTGGTTTTTTTTATTTTCGAAATAAAAGTTTTTGTCATATAGGCAAGAGGGCGTTGTAGGCGCTTCCTTTGAAAAGCTTAGGGCACTTCCAAATTCTTTAGCAAATTTGTGGGCGCTATGTGAACTTTTGGGAATGGGAGAATAATTAGACAGATGGACAGATGGACAGACGAACATGCATTTGAAATTGCCCAAAAATTTATATACTTTATGGGGTTTTTCAAGCTGTAAATGAAATTCAAGCTATGGCTTCCTTTTTTGTTTTTATAGATATTACGTAACAAGAGATAACACTAACATAACAAACTAATTGTGGATGTAAATGTAATATATTAACATCAATAGCCGCACATAATGCAATTTGTTTTTATGCCCTATTCGTATATACTGCTGAGTGTTTGCTTTATTTACCCAACAACTGAGTGTACAACATATCGACAATCCTATGAACACCCACCCACATTGTACAGGGGGACTGTATGAGGTTCAAACGTTCAAGCGGTCACATTGATGCAGAGCTTGTAAATCATTGCTTTTTCAATATATTGTTTTATTTATTTGTTTATAAACTCTGAAAATGTTGACCTCGTAAAGTATTTATACAAAAATGTCATGTTTTCGATAGACATTGTCGTGTAATATACACGAGTTAAGTAGGAATGTCTCACCCGGAGGCTACACCTGATGCTTATTATATTTGTTTAATGAAGAGGGGGAAGTAATGTAATAAATCACACTAAAGCTTAAGATATTTTTTGTAATTCCATTACAAGTCTAAGCATATTCATGGAAATATTTAATAATAATAAAATTTTCAAACTTTTGCTTCACTCGGAAGTATTTAAAGAGTTTTTTTGGATAGATTCTGGCAGCCAAAAATGAAATGACAAAATTAATCTTATAGTTTATCCACCGATGCTGGCATCGTGTACCAGCCAGTGCTAGTTAAGCTCATGGCTTCTATTATAATAGTTCGTAATAACGCAAAACGTAAAAATCGAAGGATATATAATCAGTTCAACATAGCTTCACTCAATGATTTTTATGCTCATTTATTTAACTCATGCTATCCAAATTACTAACTATGACATTGAGCCAAGAAGTTAATAGCAGGTTAAGCCGTAAAGCCGAAAGCTGTAAAGTAACTGATAAACGTAAAATGTAAGCAAAAGTACTGCTGTGGTCAAGTTTTGACTCTCGTGCCTTTGGAAGCAGTGGTTGCCATATTCACTAAAGTTTCTAACTGCCACAAATCTTAAGTTGGTTTAATCATTGCTGTCGAGCCCTTCGACCCGCACGAATCTTTCCCGTCTTGAAGGGGCAAAAAACTAGTATAGAAGGCCGAACCTTACCTCGTATGTTCTTATGCCGAGTATTTTTTATTAAGATAATCAACTACTTCTTCCTCTTATACTTAAACATAAAAGCACCGGATTCCACAAACAAATAAGTCAAGGAGAAGGTAAAAATTTATTAGCAGTGCGGGTGACTTTGCCTCAAATTATGTCCTTACGAAAGGACGTGAACAGGGATTAGATTTGTCGTTTTAAGATATCACATTTGTTATGGGACCAAGTTATCTTGCCTGTAAAACTCTATAGTAAATTTAAAAAATTTAAGTGAGGCCAGGCACTGGATATCTTATAATACTTCGCCATGAGTTTTCAAATAATACGCGGTTTTATGAGGAATGACCGCAAAAATGGTTTGACCGGATGCGTTTCGTTGTACCAAAATTGTACCAAATTTCACAAGATAACCCGAATACAACGGCCTTGTCAAATACGAACCAGAGGACGAGCTTATGGGCAGACACACAAGTCTCAATTGGCTCCAAAGACCATTTTGAATCGATTAATACAACAAGAATTCATTCTATTTCAAGTAGTCCTCTGAGGTACATGTTGACGCAAAAATTAAATTTTTTTTTTTTCTTTTTTATATGGCCAATCACTCACGGGAAGTCTCTTATAAGTTTCATATGGTGATTATCAGAAACAAGTGGAGAAAAGAAGGAAAAGATAGGAAATTACCGCAGTGTAGTGGATGTGCGTCCTATTCATAAGGGCTCTAAGTAGCACTAACTATCGCGAAGATAAAGTGTTGTCAAAGCAAAACTAAGCTTTGAACTCGTGAACGCCGGCTTTGTGGTCACTGCTCGTATCTATTTGGCTACTTGGCCACAATTATTGTAAGGTATAAATACACTATCGAAGTTACGAACTTGTATCTAAACAAGAAAAGAGTTCTGCTTATCCATCGTCCATATATAGATACTTAAACCCTCTCTCAAACCATGTCTGCCTCCCTTCTCATAAATATAACCACTTCTTGTTTCTTCAGCATCGATATCTGTGGTAGAAGATGCTTTTTGATCGATATTCGCAAATTTGAAGAATTCGAGAAAGAGAGAAATCTTGGCAGACATTTAGTGGAATCTTCTTTTCGTTTTCTTCCTCAAACTCTTAATTACTGTTATCGAAAGTTTCAAATCTTACGTAATCCTAGGTTGGCCCCGCATCACGTGAACGTATGCAGCTATGTAATTATCAATAAAAGAGCTGCGTAAGCGGCACGTTCCTGCGCCTAAGAAGGTTATCCTAGTCGAAAATATTTAATATGTTTTAAGCTTACTGGTTAATGTAGCAATATCCTCTTCTTCTTCTTCTTCTTCTTGAAAGTTCAGTGACCCAACAACAGATGATTATAAAAAATTCATTCAGAAAATGCCAAAAGGTGTCATAGTATTCTGTCCCTCTGTAACTCGGAAGGGTGGGCTTATACAGGTTGAGTGAGCCCGTAACTATAATACAAAAAAAAATTGGACAAAACCGACACATTATTTCAGTTTCTCGTCTACTTCTTCTCGTCGCCAACTTCCCACCGGAGCATACTGGAACGACCCTAAAAACACTTCCCTTAAGTGATGTCGTATATATCGTAAGCTCCTTTACACACAAGCAAATAAATTGCGTGAGTAACTGCTTTTTCTGGCCTTACTTACTTAACTTGTGGGAAGTATCGCAAGGACGGCTTCTATACGACACGGGAATCAATTCTAAGATTTTTCTTAAAACTCAGATATGAACTTTACTTATTCGCGACTAGAGACAGCTGTAAGCGAGAAAGTTTTAAGCGAGACGGTTGTATGCGAGGCGGCAAACGGCGATTCTAGAATAAAGCATAAGATTTTCATTGCCTTTGTTTAATGGTTAATATCAGAATGACAATTGAAGACTTTTCTGATGGGAAACTAGTAAGAACACAATAGTGGTTCACGGCCCACGATTGAATGCCCTACAGCACTTCGCTTAATCCATTTAATCATATAACGACTTTTCAAATGTGAGGTATTGTATGGTAAGTGTGTTCGTCCTTGGGCCAAAACATGTGCAGTTTACTAAATCTTATCAAAATATCTCGAGAATTGCGATCTGCAGGTTGAAACTAGATGGACAGACGGACAGACAAGCTTAGATTGGCGCAGAAAGTACTTTTAAATCAATCTTGTTCTTCTTCCTAACCTTTGTGACGCAAGTGCTGTAGGGTACAAAAAAGTTACAGATGGTATGATGGTAAGCAAACTGTTTTAATAGAACAACCACAGCGTACAAAAAGAGTAGAGAAAATAGCAAAACTGAAATTGTAAGATAAAATGTCGGTTTCGTTTTCACTACCAATGAACGATATTTAAATGCATTATACTGCAATCTATCTATCTTTCGAAATCATAGATAGTTTCTTATTTTTTGCTTTTTGCGTGAAGTACAGTTGTATTTAGAAATAATACGTCGCAGTATATAAAAAAAATGAAAGAAAGAAGAAAAATCACACAATCGAAGGTATTCAACTAAGAGTTAGTTGCACACTCTAATAGTTTAGGAGACCAACACCCAAATTGAATGGCGATTTCATTTTTGGATGAACATACAAAAACTGTGTACATATTAAAAAAGGTAAAGAATGCTTACTATAGTAAAGGGAGAGAATATAAATAAACGCCAATAGTCAATTGCAATACACAAAATACGGACGTTTCAATATACAAAAATAGTTCCCATTTCTCTTTTTTGGGTTATTCTGCTTCTTTTTTTGTTTTGCTTTTTTACATAATAACTCAACGGAAAAAAGGAAAGAAATGCATTGCAAAGGAATTCCTGCATCAACGCAGATAACACAAATAATCGAGTAAAACAAACAACCAAATATACTAAGCAAAGCAAAAAAAAAGGAAAAAAAAATGTTATAAACAAAAAGCAAACGAATGATAGATGGAGAATTTTGAATTAAGCCGAACTTTGGATACCCTTTCAAAAGACGCCAGATGCAAGTAAAATAAGAAGAAAAAAATTTTTCCATTTAAAATTTGATAAAATCCAGAGCCTTAACTTTTGAGCTTAGAAGACTTTTTATGATAGAAGCGACTATAGGGCATGTTTTTCTTCCATTTTGCCGCACTCTACGATCGATTTAACAAACAAACTTATTAGGGATAGAGGAGAAGAGAGAGAAGTATTTTTCAACTTTTATTACACAACAGCATAGAGTACTGGCTGGCAACAATAGCGTGAAAGATATTCATACTAATTCGTACAGCAAAAAAAAATGCCCGAAAAAATTTCACAAAAACGTACAAATACGCACACAAACAAAGGGCCAACTGATTCCATCTTACATATATTAAAATGCTTCAGTTTCTTTGTTTCTGTACTTCTATGTGAATATTATTTAGGGTACGCGTTTTAATAGCCCCTACCCTTACCTTACCGTTAGTGTACACGGAATAACAATAAGTTAACAATAGCATGCAGACACAGTAGGACTTGAATTGATTAAGATTGACATGGGAAGAGTTTCGTAAAGTGATTTGTATTTTATATGAATTGCTTATTATGTATGTATGCATACAGGAGTGAAGAGCGAAGATGAAATCGGATGGTAATGCATTTTAGAAAGGCAGATGAAATCTTCTTGTTATAACACTCCCACTCCCACTTTCTCCCTCACATTCTTTATTTCTGAATTCTGGAGTGAAAAATATAGAGCAAACTAGAATTAGCTTCAACTTGCATTGCAACTAAGAAAAAAGTGTTTACGGTTTGCTTCACAAAGCAACCCGAAACAATTTTTTTGTTCTCCTTTGTTGTCAGCTTTTTTCAAATGTCAAAATCTGTGGTAAAACCACAAAAGGCACTGCTATCAAAGTTTTTATTCTCTTTCCAAGCAATCCATTTCGGGCAAGACAATCGTACGAGGTCTTACATTAATTTATGTTGGCTTACTTAGCGGACAAATGCTAGCCTTCGAAGTAACCTGCTTTCCTTGGTAATCAGCTAAAAATTTTCGGAAGTGAAAATTGTGCTCCTCAGCTAAACAGAAGTAGTCAAGATGGGTAGAAACGCGGCAGATATATAGGCCAGGTGCGAGGATTTATAGGCCCGGCTCTTACAAGCGAGATGATGGTGATCGCGCGAGAAGAAGCATTCATTCATTGATGGAATTCGATAATCCGTCACGTTAATCGGCAACAAGAACTGCCAACACTGAGTAGTAAATCGCCGATGTGCGTAAGACTGTTGTAAAAGGCATATTCTTACACCAGACGTATGAATAATTATGCGAGAAGAAACGGATATAAGCGGTTGCTATAGATAATTATAAGCCATATATAGATAATTATAAGAGATATATAGAGGCGGTTGTAAGTGGGATGATTATAAGGGAGTTTATTGCACAATTTACGTTCATAGAGGGGATATTTTTCACTGTGGCGGTAGATGATGATCCAAGAAAAAAAATACATTAACGTTTGCTATCCGCCTGAGCCTGCCATCTGCCACAACTGGGTAATAGTAAGGCGGTTGCAAAGGACACGACTACGGGGAAGCTGATTATAAAGACAAAGCCTTAGCCGTAGAGAAAATTCATGGTGATCCGAGGAAGAAACAGGTATTGGTGTGCATTAGCTTCTTATGTTTATCATCGGTAAGAACTGCCAAGAGTGAATGCGATGTTACAGTTACAGTTAGAAAAGAGTAAATGAGTCTTTTGTCAGTGAGATGGCTGCAATTAAACTCAAAACGGGCGGTGAGAGAGTCCCTCTATTTAAAAGAGTGATCCTTGGGGGACTTTCTTAATGGGGAACTTAATACTAGCGGTTTTTAACTCCCTTCTCTGCAGGCAATTCTGTTTGGAATATTCAACAACGTCTCGTAATTTTGCAGAGCCGCCTTCAAAATAATCTGTGCGTTAGCTTTCACCAAAAAGAAAAACCCCTAAAGAAATCTGAAAACGCAAATTATTTCAAAGTGTTTTCGTAATTAATTCACAAGTCGCGGCAGATGTTAATACACAACAAATACAAATCACACCGTCTCGCCATCTTGAAAAATGTACGCCTCACGGAAGCTAGTCTCCCAAAAACCACTCAATATCTTTACTTGATGAGAAGGGAAATTTTATTAATGAATAGTTCGGAACTTTCTGTCTGCCAAACTTAGGCGTCCTTCTTTCCAGTGCGCTTGTTTTGTTGATTGTCATTGCTGGCGGTATTCTTTCCCAGTCTGTTTTCTCCAGAATGCTCTTTTTCGCAATGAATTTGCAAAAAATTAAAATAAGTGAATACGTCGCATGTAATATTAAAAACACATTAGAAAACAAAACACTCACTGCCCGAACATTTGGAAAGGTATTTGTCTGGTTAAGGAAAAACCAACAGATGACCTACCAACTGATGATGATGATGATGTTGATGATGGGTATCCGTAGTTCGTTTCAATTATTTAATGCTAAATTTAATTTTAATACGCATACATATACATATACATATGTATATATAGAAGATAAGTATAGCTGACAAATGTAAACATACATGCCAGCTGATGTACCGCATCAGACTCATACTATAAGTTGTCTAACAATGATTACCACTAACAGTGCTTGCTACGTTAGATATGTTTTTCTACTAACTAGCGGGGTATCTACGTATTTACATGTGTGTATTTGTGCACTTATGCCAACACCGCAATATTAGCCATTTTTGTTTTTCGGTTCTTTTCATTTTGTGAGAGAGCAGCTTGCTAAAGTGTTTTCATGTTTTGTTAGTGTCCAATTTGGTTGGATTTAAGTTTTGTTTACGTTTGAGTGCATTTTGTAAATTTTTTTTTTTTTTTTTTCTGCTTTACAGAATTTTTTCAGGTCTCGAACCGGTAACAACAAACGAACGCTTTTGCCTGAAAAGCGCAATTTTATTCCCTACAAAAACCAAACAATCATCATACGCCCACAATGCCGCCAGTCTATCCACTGCTGCAAAACTTTCATGACATTAAAATAACGATGAACATTTGTCCATATAAACTATATATGTATAGGCACTTATGGATGATGATAAAAAAAAAACAACGCAAATAGTAGAGTCATGTATAAACAAATATATATAAATATCCAACTTTAATATGTGTTCTGTTGTTTAGAACATGACCCTCTTTAAGTTTTATATAAATATGTGATTCTGATAGATGTGCACATGTTCCAATACAAACTCTTAAATGCGATGTAGTTGTATTTGTTTATGTCAGTGATAATGAAGTGAAGTGGTGACTGGGACGCAGCACTTCCCAAATAAACTTGCACTTGCACTCTATGCTAATAGTTATGTTCGAAAACAAAACTGCTCAAAATTTAAGTAATTGCGATCTCTCTTTTCGATGCAAATAACTCCCTATGGCGCATATATATGAAAGCAGCATAATGAAGGCAGAAGGAAAGGTTTGTTCTGTGAACAGAATTGATGGGAATTGTAAATTACAACAATAATTAGAACAACAGCGAAAGCTTGTGGTAAACTTTGCATAGAGTGCGTCCAGAATCATCTTTTCGCTGGACAGCTGGACAACATTTTCACAAGAATTTCTCATTAAATCTGCTTATTGTTTATACCAAAAATTCATATCGAAATATATTTAAGGTTTTGTTTTTTTTTTTTTTTTTTGAATATGACCCAAGCACTCAGGGGATGTCCTCTGCGTATGTGTAGCACGGTAATAATTGCCAAGAAGTGGAGAAAGAGAAATAGATAGAAAACATTGGTTCATTTTCCATAATTTTTCACGTTTTACTATAATTTACGTTTGTCTGTCCGTCCGTTTGTTAGGTTAGGTATTAAGTTCTGATGTCTAACGAATAGCAATTCATTCTTAATGTAGTTGGTTGTGTAAAGCTTTCACTTCAACCGGGAAATTGTTTAGATGATTAAAAAATAGTAATTTTCGGGTGAAGAATTAAGTGTAGCGAGGATGTCCAAGAAAGTTAAAGAAAATATTATGCAACGATTGAGGTCAGGCTTCTAAAAAAAGAACAGAAACTTTAAATGTGAAGCCAAAGCGGCTCTCGCAAGTTTTTATGTAATGTGAACGATTTCAAAAAAGTGAAATTGGATGCGAATTTTTGTTAGAGAAGAGGGAAAGAATTGAAGCCACAGGTGAACCATATTTTCAACAGAATATAACCTCCTGTGCAGTCTGTTATTACTTACTACAAATGTCCGCTAAAATCGAATATTAATTAAAAAAAAATGAAAAGATGTGTTTTTATTTATTTATTTATTTGTTTACTTCACTTATGAACACTTATGAAACTCGATTAAAACAAATGGCAGTCGAGTTCAATTGACTCTTAAAGTAAATCTTAAATTAATTAATATTAAAACTTAGTATAAGTGTAATAAAATAAATAAGAAGGAAAAAAGGAAAAAACAAAAAACAAAAAACAAAAGCATGTAAACAACTAGCACAGAGCCACACCCACAAGCTGTACATAATTTATTCACAGCATTATTTATTAGTGAGGACTACATTTAATTTCTTTGTAATAACACACAAATTCCGCGAGCGTCGAAGGAGTGAGGACATTTATATGGTGGACTATGGACCATCCATTGAAATAAGGGATAAGCAGGAATAGCAAGGTGCGGTAAACAAAGAGCATCCCATCACTTTTAATGGATCCTTTCCGGGTCCTGGAATATGTGACTTGAACTTTGTTATGTTTGTCGGTACATAACCATTCTTTTTGCTTTAATTCTCTCCTGGATTGTAGAATTGTTTATTGTAAATTTTTTTGGCTGTAGTTTTGTTTGGTTTGAAAGCGTCTGATGGCATGGATAATAAGTGCGCTTTCTGAACCAAATAATGCCGCAGAATGGCCTTTTCCAGTGGTTGTCTGTTTCCCCCATAACGTCTCATGTTTGCAGCTGTATTCAGTGCTTTGCTATAAGAAATTGCCTCTGTCTTCTTCGTCTTCAAAGAAGAACGTGTTAGATAGGATTACGTTCCGTCCATAAAATAATGCCTTCTACCCTTGAAACTATTTTGTACATAAGGGAACCGATGAAAATCTCAAATTGATGGTCTGCCTCCCTTTACAGATGTTCGTATTTTTACACCGAACGTGCACAAATGCTGCTACTACTCTTCTTCTCTTCTTCTTCCCTGCTTATAACCCTTTCAGATCAACACATGTAGAGAATAATCTCTGAATTGAAAAAAAAGCATATCGGAAGAGGAGCCAGATGAGATCTAGTGTGCATTGACATTCTGCCAAATTGCGTCGACGCTCTGCATCCTGATCCCCATTTATCAACAGGAATATTATTCACTAAATCGTTTATAATTTCACTATCAATGTTGAGAGAGACGCTGAAACTAATGGACGTATTCTAGCCTTGTAACTCGTCACTAATTTTCAGACAAAACAATGTCTTTCTGCGACTTTATATCAAATTTAGTGCTCCGGATCAATATTCGTTGGCAAGAAGGTTCTCTAATATCAATTTTTTTTTCTTGTAAATTAAAATTTTCAAGTTACAAAAACCGCAAAAAATGCTTGTAACCAGCTTGCAATTTGTGATGTCACCTGATGTTTTTGATCCTGTTTCGAAATTGGTGGAGCATCTTTCTACCAACTTTAAAACCAAACATAATTTCCGAACAAATGCCTTCAACAGTTTTATGTGCAACTGGTTTTTTGAAGTCGCATAACCCATCATGGAAAATGTTGCTTAACGGCTGCTAAGACACGCCTTCCTCAAACATACACGAAGTACTTTCTTAAGCTGTTTTTAAGCTTAAAAAAAAAAGGTATTTGTAGTTCATCGCGAGAGGAAAATTCTGTTACACAGTTCGCACATGCGATATGAAATCTGAATGCGGCCCCAGCTCGACTAACCTGCGCCCGTTCTTGTCGAATAACATGACGTAAGTCAAGAAATCCTGCTTTCCTTCCTTTTAACTATTAATTCCGTACATGGATTAATTAAAAAAAAATCTTTTTTCAAAGCTTTTTCCACTGATGATGTTTACAGATAACTATCAACTAAACCTAAGCTTATAAATGAAACCTCACCCACCTGGTCAGCAGAGCGGGGTTTTAACGTTGCATAAGAAATTTGTGTTAAGGTTTCTCTATACTTTTCGAAACTTTTTGAAAACCGTTCGTTGTGTTAGGAGGAATGCAAAGTCTGACTAATGATTCAACATCGCACAGCATTATGTTATATATTTTTGAGAATGCGCTGATATGTCTTAGTAGGGAAACGGAAGTTTTGTTTAACTCTTCGTAAACGAGAGCATAACGTTTTTCTCATTTCGCTTGTAATTATGTAGATGTGTGCGTGTAAATGCCAGATTGCAAGTCTTTTCAGTCTGCGTCTCAATTATTGAAATCGCGAAAGTGATTAAAGATGAGCCCACAAACGCATTCTTTGTGTAATGTCAAGTTTGGCATTGATCCAAAAAGAAAATATTTTCTTAATTTCAAAGAATGGAAAAAAAATGTAAAGAATAAAAAATAAATAAATAAAAAAGAATAAAAAAAACTTTGGTCTTGGATTCAAATCTCAAGTGCAATAGACTCCGATACTGGTACGTTAGGATTTTAGTCTTTGGATTTATTTCTCTACCTGAATTGATTACAATAATGATGATAATAAGAAAACACAACAAACACTCCGCGCTATATTTCGAGGAAATTCTCGACATAAGGGAAGTAGGGACCGATAATTATATAATGGCTTGTTTTCCCTTCAAGTAAGTGGGAAAATCGTGCATTCCTTTATCCTTAAAAAAAAAAATTTCATTATTTCTGCTACTACTAGTGATAGCGTATTCAGAATTCGATTCAATAGAAATAAAATATTTTTACTTATTTTCACTATGAAATCTTCTAAAATGTTTTCCTTCCTGTTTTGAGCAGAAAGTGTTTACAAATCTTTTATAATTTAATGATAGCACACAAATCTCTTAATACATTTTATCGCCGCTCTTCCGGTTTCACTAAACGTAGACATAAATTTGAAATGCAGTTAGTTGGCGAGATTACAAAACGACTCTACTGTTAAGAGTCGGAGGAAGTGCTTAAGTTAAAAGTGTTAAGGTTTTACCAAGCGCTATATAAAAGTTTTAAATATTTATAACAATTACAGGTAAATAATCGAATTGGAAATTAATAATAGCATCAAGGCTTGGGAAGAGCATTAAACATTTTTACCTACACTTTAAAATGTCTGTTTAACATGTCTGTTAAATTATATAGAAAATAATGCAAGTCTTCTTCCTTCTAAAAAGAAATGAATGAGAAGAATGAGAAGAAATGAATAAGATGAAGAAGATGTGGAGAAGGAAAGAGTTGAGTTTGGAAAAGTTGTTTCGCAAAAAGTCGAAAGTCACATCTTAAGTGTATTTGTGATGGATAAAAAGCAAAAACAAAAAAAAAGCAGAAAAAAAGCCTGCAATATAGAAAAAAAAAGGGGAGAAAAATATGAGAAAAAGTTTTACATTTGGTTTTCTATTCTCTTTATATATATATATATATATATATATATATATATATATATGTACTTATATTGAGTTCAAAATTGGATGTAAGATATTGTGCAGTCAACTGACTTTCCCAACGCGAGGATGGGAGAGTTATATTGTCCCGGAAACACTTAAATATATATGTTTATGTGAATGGAATTCGTATAAAAGATAAGAGTTTCTTTTCTATTTTATTTTCCGCATCACTGTCATCAAATGCAGAAACAGAAAATCAACAATGGAAGATAAAATATTTCCATATTCCGTACTTAAGCGGCGCAAATGGAAATTTTTTAATGCCGCTTATGACCCCCAGAAATGCGTATCTTTTATAGCAACAAAAAATATTCAGACCAAAAAAAAAGTATATTTTCAATAAAAATAAAAGTTAGGATAGAAATCCTCTCTTAGACAGAGTCCGGTGTTGTTTTGCATTCGCATGAAAAATGCTTATTTTACAAAAATCGAAATTGATAATAAAAGCGGTAAGAAAGAAGTTACATTCGGCTATATTCGTACGTGTCTTATGCTTATGAAAACATCGAACAGCAACGTTCTATGATATTGTTGCGGAAATCCCAAATTCAGTTTATTCCAAGTAATTGATTTTCCTAGAAAATAAATTTCCGAGAGAGGGAAAATCCAAGTACAAAATCCGTGGCGCGCGTCATGGAGCAGCGGCCAACGGAAAAGCGGATTAACTGATTAAAAATGAATCCATGAACTTGGGTAATAGTAATATGCTTGTAAAAATGTATATAAACAGAATATTTGCGAAAGGCAGAGTCGGTCGGAAGAGAACATTAGAGTCAAAAAGAAAATTCAAGTTAAGAATGCTGTCAAGAACCCAAAATAAAAAAAAAAAAAGAATGCTGTCAAACTAAGCCAACCGTGAATAATCCTACCCTTAAACAAATTGATCGCAAATGAAACCACGATCTTGTGCTACGAACAGTATTAACACTAGATTTACCAGACCAATAAAAATGACTGGTCGTGCAATTTCAATTCAAAATTCCCATTACATATAACATTTGCTTTCCGAAATCATGTTATGACTTTTATAGCTATAAGTAGAGAATAAATTTTATGCATTTAACGTTACTTTATATATATTAGTAACAAATATATTTTTTGATGTTAACATTTATACCACCACCAGTCAAAATGACTGGAAATAGCTGGTAAATCTAATCTTAAGAAAAGGAAATTTGGTAACAATATTATAAAAACTCTATAAATCGTGGGTTGATTGTACGATCACTCATACGGAATTTTTATCCTTGTATGTAGTGCAGTATGTGAGCGAACGAACAAAATATCCATTTGTTCTCTTTCAAAGATGGGTACACTCTCAGGTTGTGTTGCTAGAACAATTTAGCCAATGTTCAGTAGAAACTTACGTGCAAGAACTTACGATATTTTTGCTCCATTTGGGACTGATTTCTTAATTACAGCAAGCGGGACCGCCAGACACGTACAGGTGGACAAAGGGACACATAGAATTGGTTAGATGATTTGAAAATTTGATACTGATTAAGACGGTATATACTTTAGAAGCTCTCGAGGCTTTCTCATGAGCGATCCAAATGTTTTGCCAGCACGTCTCTCGATGGTTGATATAAAAATGACTAAAAGTTGACAAATCTTTTTTTTTTTATTCTCATCAGAAAGGGCATATTCGGCGATCGGGTCAAATAGTAATTAGGAAAAGAAAAATGTGGCGCTTCTAACGTCTTCTCAAGCTTTACATACCACCATCGATTTCCTTTTAATGTTTCGTCCTTTTAATTTGCTTAAAAACAGATCATGATCATGGAAAGACATATATTTGGCTGCATCATTAACATTAAAGGTCTACCGGGTTTCGCCCATGGTATTTTATTGGTACTGCTGTGGCCACTTTTCCTATGAGTTTCAGCAGTGGTTTTCTTGATATTAAACAACAAAACTACGGTTTGCCTTCCCAGGTGACCCTTTGATGTATTCCACTGTCCCTGTGTGAGATTTAATTTTTTACATTTTATGATAAAAATATGATGGAAATAACAGTACATTGGTATAAAAGTTAACCGTAACAAATTTGGCCAAGGTAAGCCTATTTTTTTCACTAACACCGTGCAAGGGATCTCAATGAAAGTAAGCCTGGAATGACAAATAAGAGTTCTCGTGAAAAGTAAGCTTTTAAAAGACAACGTGGTTTAATCTTTAACGCTTTATGGTAAAAAAAGACTTCTCTAGCAACTATGGTTTAATAAGGGAACAAAGTATAAGAAACTGAATAAATAATTGTGGGAGCGACGTTTTTTTGCCTTTACTAACTGTGCACTCACCGAAAGTGAATAAATAATTGTGGGAACGACGTTGTTTTGCCTTTACCTACTGTGCACTCACCGTAGGTACCATCAAAATAAACTCTGCTGCACGGGAGATTTGAACCCGCCATCATTTTTTGACTTGTTAGTCGCGATGCTGACCTATTCGGCTGTTCACGCAGAAGCGGTGTAGGATATTGAAAAGTCGGCCTTGTCTGATTCCAATATATTTATTTGTTTACTTATTTTAAAGGTTATTAAGATTGCCTTTGTGTGCTACGGAGCACCATATGGAAAAATTTTGATTATTTTCTTTTATATATTTTTAATTTTTTAATTTTATCATATTTGCATGTCTTCGATATATTTTTAATTTTTTAATTTTATCATATTTGCATGTCTTTCTCGATTATGTCACTTTTAGCATAATATTTCTGAGAGATAAGATAAGTACCATACTTTTCTTTTAAATGCATGTATAAGTTAGGCTTGTGATATGTCACTTTGTAGGAACTACTGACTGACACATTACAGCATAAACTGTCATTAAAGTAGTTAGTGCTACAAAATTGATGGCAATTTTCCTACGCTTACATAGCTTGTTACATTCACTGCACAATCTCCTAATTTTGCTAAAGCAATATTCTGTACACGTAGAAAAGACATGATATATAACGATATATACCATATGACGTAAACTGATATAAGTAACGTTGTCTTTGAAAACTAAATTAAAAAACCATGATAAGGATCTAATATTCGTCTTAATCTTCTTATCACTTTCTTACCTGTTTAATGTTGTCACAATTGTTATGATTGACATACGGAAGAAATAAAAAAAAAAGAAGAAAATCGTCTACATATTCATATAGTTATGTACATAAATGTAATTATTTTAAGTGCTAAGTGTTTTTTTTCGAATATACATAAACATATATCTACCATTACATTAATGCGATTCTTTTGTGTCTATAAATGGATTCAATTTTCACTTTAAAATGTAACGAAATTTCAACGAAATTTTGAAGTAAATTTTCTTGTTTTTCTAACACAAAACCACGTGATAAGCACAAATCGGTGGCGCAACTTGATGCGACTCTTATTAATAATCTTTATATATATATATATATATATATATATGTACTTATATATGCCGGCTTCATATACACACAACAGTCATGCTGTCTTCTGTCATGCTGTCACAACTAGATCAACGAGGTGCATAAACTATCCTCTTCTTCTTTTTCTTTTTTTTTTTTTTTTTGAAATGTTAAAACCGCATATTTACGGAGGTATGTGTGTTCAGGAAATTATGATAAGGAAACTTTTCAGGCTATGATGTGATTTTCTAGAGATGATTCTTCTTTCTTTTTTTTGTTGTATTCTTATCTCTTCTCTCAACTTAGCCAATAGCCTTTTGCCGCCATGCAAATCTCAAACGTGTTGACGCATATGTAGACGGTGTACTCAAATACGTCGCTATATAAAATTAAATTCTTTCTTTTCTCATTTCTCTTCTTTCAATTTCATGCTCTTGATTTCATATTCGTACCAAAGTGAAAATAGACGTAACGTTGATGGATGAATGTAAATATACATGAATTTTGTGGTTATGCGGGTATGTTATAGTTTTCCAAAAAGTCTCTTTCCAGAAAACAACCAAATATTTGAGTGTGTGTATAGAACATATATAATATATAGTGCATGAGTTTGAAGAAAAATTTTCTTTATTTTTCATTTTAATATCGTTACCATACCCACCACAGATAGAGTTTATCTGAAATTTTTGTCAAATGCTAACAAATAGCTAGAAATAACGAGTTTAAACCGTTTACAGGGTATACTCCGCTAATCAAGATATATACATGAATCGTTTGAGACATATATGTCTGTCTATCTGTCCACTTATTGAAATTATTTTTACAATTTTTAAAAAGGAGCCTTTGCTCAACTCTGTTTTATCTTCCACGTCCCACATACGATTTAGTTAACGGACACTCCCTCACCTAATAAACAATTGTTGATTTTCTCAATCGTTTGCAACTTTGCATCTATCAGCCTTGCGTTGATCGTTGAAATGACCCTCAAAGTCAAATGCGAATATCAACTAAATTGATCTTAGGGTTCACTCATACTTACGAAATGATTATGTTTGTATAAGGCGGAGTAGAGGCGTACTGTCTTACCCATGCAAAATACTAACAAAAGGCTTTGAAAATTTGGTTACTGAAACTGTAATATTCGACGGCTATGTAGAGCAAATTGATTTTCGTTTTGATCGTGAACGAACTACCGGCGGTTAGTATAATATTTGACCGAATATCTAAAGAACTTTTTTCTTACTGTTGCCGCTGCTGTTGCTGTTCTTTTTCTCTCTCTTCTTGTTATGAAACATGATGAAGTTGTAAGATATATTAAAATGGTATACACACAAAAATACGTACACAAAAGCACAGAAAGGCACATATAGAAAATCTTCAAAGGAAGTTCAGCTTCGTAAAAAGTATTCAAAACTATTTCATTTAATAAAAAAATAAAAAAAAACCAAAAAGAAATCCATGTCAAAACACACACTCGTATATATTTATAAATCTTTACTGCATAGTTCTTACATATATATGCATATATATATATATATATATATATATACATTTAAATATATAGATTGAAGAATGAACGGAAGCATTCTATTATGTTTGCAAACGCAAACACTTACATATAAATTCTATGTATAAATGTTTACCAAGTACTTTTTATCACTCCTACCGAAACAAGAAGGTACATTCGTTTCATGGTGGTGTGGGTAACAGCCATAAATATTCGTAACACATATATGTAAAAAGTAAGTCACTGCAGAAAGTGACATTTTAGCTACTCGTGGTCGTCAGTCCGTCCATTAGTATGAATTCCCACAAGGCGTTAAAATAAAAACCTTCTCAGAAACTGAAAGGAAAAAGAATTTCGCAGAACAAGTTTGGAGTCCCCTTAGACCCCCTGTGACAAATTCAAAAAGCCGTTAAATTCAAAATTTTATTTCTATTAATGTACCAAAGTGCCCACATTCTATTTGCTACCGATAGCGCAAAGGGAACAAAGTGTTAACCGAAAGAGTACAGCAACACCTTGCGTAATAGCGGACTCAATTTGAAAAGAAAAATACGAAAATCATTTACTTCATGTGATAGGTTTTCAAGATTCTCCTCAAGACGTATTCATCTTGCTTTCTTTCTTTTTTTTTTTTTTTACTTTCTTTATTTTATTTTATTTTATTTTTTTTTTTTTTTTTTGGTATTACATACCAGAGTAGATCTTATAAGTGAATAGTAGTTGTACAAGTTTTAACATGTTACAAGAACAATTACAAACACATTTACCACAAAAACAAAATAAATAAAAAAAAGAAAAAAAAACCATAGAAGAAAAAACACTAGTAGAAGAGAAATCTCTACCTAGTCACATGTGTAGAGATTTATCAAAAAACAAAAAAAAAAACAAAAAATAAGGAAGAAAAACAAAACGAAAAAGCAAAAACGTGTGTGTGTGTGTATGCATTTGCAAGCACCTTAAACATATTTAAACCTATAAAATTACATACATACATACGGAGATATTTATGTTCACATACAGCTAGCTAGCTACATGTGTATGTTATTCTTTGTCTTTGTTAAGGTTGTGTGCGACAATGTTTATCATAACGCTTGTATACGCGTCCATGTACGTACGTAACGTTATCTATGGGGACAATGTTAGGTTTACTAAAATTGTTATTGTGCCCTGTGTACAAGATGGTTTATAATTTATGTTATTACAATGTTCAAATGATGCGGTTATGTTTGTTTTAGTATATGTGCTATTTAAAATAACAACAGCAGGACAATCTACAGATGCGTAGATAGTTAAATATGAAGGCAATTGCACTTAACATTTTTAATATTTAAAATATTTTTAGTATTTATTAGCTCTTGAAATGATTAAAGGGGGAAGGGGAGAACATTACCAGATAATAAGAAGACATAGCAAAAATCTTCTCATTCTCATAATAATCCCTGAAACATAAGGGATTTTCAATCTCCTGAGATCGGTGCACATCGTTGCAATCGGAAGCGATGGCGTTGCAAAGATAGGCAAAAGTTCGAAAGCTGATGTCAAGCTTAGCTCACTTGGCTGATTTCTCCAGAATGAAATGCCTAAAGAAATGGTCTAATTACTGGTCAGCATCGGCATATCCTTTTATCGTTTTCACCTTTCACCAGATGATGATCAAGGAAGGGTATATGCTGCACACTTTAATCTTTCTTCCTTACTGCACTTTCCCACGACAAGACCCATTTTTTCGTATCCCAATGTTTTTCCGGTATACAGCGATGTCTCCATAGTTCGTCCATAATTGAGCAGCGATGGAGACGACCTAGGTTGGCATTAAATTGTCCCGAATTTATTATCAAATGCTTGAGGAGAATTATGACCATTTGACCAGGAATTCCTTTACATTTAGTTCCGCTTCATCGCTTGTTGCTTGTACGACTTGGTATCTAATCATTCTGTCAGATGTCACAGATTCTCTATAACTTTTACTAAGCAAATCCTTAATTTCTTTTGGTCTTTTTGTTTGTTAATAAAAAATCTCTTGACCGCAACACGAAATGCACTTCTTTTTCAAGTGAAGAAGAAACAAGAAAGACTGACTTACTTTCTTCAGCTGTGTGAACTAAGTGCTAACCTACGGATTGTCACAATGACCATCTAAGGATTTTTTCAATCTGATAATAAGAAAATTTTCTTTGAAGCTTTCTCTGTTTTTTTGTACCTCATTTCATGCACTATGCCTTGCTTCTTAACTCTTTTTCAAACTTTCCTTTTAATTAACTTCATCACAATTGCGTTTTCTTTAACGCATTTTTCCTCTATTTTCCCCTCAGATTTAACTCAGCCGATTCTTCCCTATTAACTTTCTTAGGCGAATGCTGCTTCTTTGAAGTTTGCCAACTTAACGATGACCTTTCGTTGAGACTTTGTCTACCCAAGAGAATGTAATGTTAACTACACTAAGACTGTGACGTTTAAGGCAAGCGAAATCCATCGGATTAATTTCCTTTATTACTGCGGGTGCAAAGCTGCCACCTGTCATCCATCTTAAGTAAATAAATAGTTAAATTTTGTGATGTGTAAGGCAAACAAATGTTGGGTGAACAAAAACACATATACACATACACGTATTACCCACCTTTTATTATTTGCCAATAAAATACTTATTGTTAGGGCAAATGTATAAAAGTAGAGTAGAGTGTATATGTATACGCTACATATGTAGATTTTTAACTTTGATTACTTGAAATGAAAATAGGGCGGGTGAACATCGCAATTACTTATGCTAGACAAATTATGTTCCTGTCCTAACCATTAATTATACCCAACGCTCTTTGTGTTGAGAGAAATAAAAAATTATGTATGTGTGATTATCAGTTTTATTGACTCCCTCCAATAACCTTACCTTTTTCAACAGATTGTAATCGCTTTCTCAAGTCAAATGAAATTTAACAACAAGTTAAGCAAGGTGCAAGTTTTTCAGATAACTTTCCGATACGTTAAAGCTCGAACAAGCATTAAATGGAAGAAAAATTGTAAAAAAATATGCTGCAAAAAAAAAAAAATATTAGCTTGGGGGAAAAGAAATCCATTATTTCTTCTTCTTCTTTTTCTTCTTTTTGAATCCAGCTTTGTGTAAATGGTTTAAAACTGTTTTATAGGCGATTTTTAGCTTCTGGGCGATGTTACGACTGCTAACACCGATCATCTCTCCGTTTTAATCGACATTTTCGACGACCGGCCTACCTGTGCGAGATGCATCTTTAACATCAAAAATTCCTGAACGGAATCTACGAAACCAAAATTGCACATAATTGGCTGTTACAGTATCGGAACCATAAACACCATTCACAATTTTAGCCGCCTGGCTTGCATTTTCGCCTTTGTCAAAGAAAAACTGTAAAATGTACCGAATTTTCTACCAGTGCAGCCATCTACCGAAAAAATAATGGATTTCTTTTCCCGCAAGCTAATATTTTTTTTTTTTTTGCAGCATATTTTTTTACAATTTTTCTTCCATTTAATGCTTGTTCGAGCTTTAACGTATCGGAAAGTTATCTGAAA
>KK502513.1:739137-781211 GCA_000688735.1 Glossina austeni
TTGAATGCGTATTTTGTGGACAATGCTGTAGCACCTGTACAAAAATACAAAAAACGTGACCACGCCTACCCAATGTTATGTATAGTGTATGAAAGTTTAGTTTTTTCAATACCTTTATAACGGAAACAAACAAGCTTCAAAAACCCTATATAGTATAGAAATTCTTGGCTAGTTTCAAATTTGGAATGCACCTAAACATGTCCGTCTGTTCGTCTGTTCATCTGTCTGTCTGCGCAGCTTTGTAGTATTTGTTGTAAATATTCTCTCGTGAGTGAAAATGAAAATTTGCACAAGAATTTGGAAGTGACTTCAACTTTTCCAAGGACATGCGTACAACGCCCACCCGCCTCTGCAATAAAGACTTTTATTTTGAAAATAAAAAAAATCAATCGCGACCACCCCTAACTGAAGAGCATGAACTTTAAGTTCCTTTACTTGGATTTTTGTCTTTTTTAGGATAGCGGCGATGGCGATGTAAAAGATTTGGTCACAACCGAATATAATTTTCGTAGTTGTTTATTTTCACAAGGCATTCGTACCATCAGTTTCACATTTCAAAGAGATTTTCAAAAGAAATTATGTGTTTATTTCGTCATCTTCCTCTTATTTCGATGATGTCTTTTTCGTTTATAGCAATCCTTCCATCAGAATCATCCAAATCAATTGTCATCGTTCAAGGTTCTTGGAGTGCTTTCAAATTACAATACTTTCATTGGCTCTATACAGAAATTTTCCATGAAATACCAAATTTAAGGGACACTTTGCAAATTTCATTAATCAGTTTGCAGGAATTGCAGAGCATTCAAAACTACATTGAGAGTTTTAACCATTGAATATGAATCATAATTGGGATACGAACTGTAGTCGAATGTGTGGCAGTAACTGCAAAGCGAATTTCAATTAAAACTGGTAGGAATACATAATTTAATTGGCACAAGGATGAGAAATGCAGAGAATTCGAAATTTTATGTTTTTTCTAGTCAAAGGAGTGAATTAACAACTTTACTACGAATCAATAATTTAACTACGGAAATGGACTTCAAATGTCTAAGGTTTTAATTGGATTGGCAGCTTAAATTCAAAAAGGTTTCCAAATACTTCTAACCCAGTTAACAATGTAGCTCGAGATTTAAATTCCAATATGAATTATAATCGGATGAGAGACGCTCACGTTTTCACGGCTATCTGTCAATCATCAAACGCCAATCGCAATCATCGTCGCTGACAACTATAATCTTCATTGTCCATCATCAGCGTTTGATTAAAATGAAATATAATTCCAAAAATATGAACTGGATGAGAACCTCAGCTTCGAAGATCCCAAATATGCATCTAACTCAGCCTCAGCTCAGCCTAGTTTCTTCTTTATATTTTTTCATACGACCAATCACTCAGGAAACTTGTGCCCTGTACAAGTGCAACATGGTGACGGTCAGAAATGAATTAAGAAAGAGAAAGATATAATGCAGTGGCAGCAGGATAGCGACTGTGCGCCAAATCGGCAAAGCATTTATAGTTAGAACCAAGTACGCTCTACCGCACTAATATTTAAAACCAGGAACGTTGTCCTGGTAGTCGCGATTATTTTGTTTGTACTCTTCTACTCACACCAACCAAACTGAGATATTTTTTATACTTGCCTTTAAAGTGGTAAAGTAATAGTTGCCCCTCCTATCTACTACTATGCGGTATGCAGTAAATAGCAAATAAATGGCTTGTATTTGATAATTATAAGAGAATTTTAAGATGAAATAAAGAAATATTAGGTGCTTCCGTTAATTTCGATCAGCGACTTCTACAACTGACAATGATAAAGTAATGCGAAATACCGGTGTCCATAGGAGTTAAATTCGTTGATTTCGATCCTTTTCTACATAAAATAACAGTTTTGCATTTAGTACTATTGAGCTATTCAGGCGACAATCATGGAACGCTCAAAATTGCATTTTCGACATTCATTACTGTCGTGGTTTGTTTTGAAGAAACATGCAGACGAATCCCATCAAACACTTATAGAAGCTTAAGTTGCAGTCGCTTCATCATATCCCAATTGTCGGTTTTGGTTTCTCAGCGACAAATAAAGGTCGGGAGGGTCAAAATGAATTGCAAGACCTAGCTCTCAAAAAACTCTCGAATAACTTGGCAGTAGATGAGAATTAATGGGAAAGTATGAAAAATGCTTACCACACGAGTTGACTGAAAAAGGCACATTTTCTGTGGCATACTACGGCTGGCGCTGAAAAGTGGTTCTGGTATGTAGTACAAAGCACAAAAGGTCATGCGTAAGTCCAGGGGAGTCGTCCGCATTGACCATGGCCAAAAAATTTCGCTGTACATATGGTAGGATCAGCAAGATGTATTGTATTACGAGCTGCTGTTACTGTTGCTAGTGTCAGCGACGTCAATTGAAGGAATTAAACGACGTATTGTTGCAAAAAAGAAGGTGTAGGGTGAAAGAAGATTTGGGGACATACAAGAGATATTCGGTCATCGCGGAATATAATTCCCTTATAAACGAGCAAAACAATGTCTCCGTTGTCTTATCCTGTTTGTCTTACGTTGCGACAACAGTATCATCTAAATGTATATCTGCCTCTAATAGTTAAACATACGACGCATTCCCCCCTCAAGACGCATGTTAACCGTTATGTTTGGTAGTCTTTTCTGGATGCTGAAAGTATAACTTAGATAAACTTCAAAGTATTGTTAACCGTACAATAGCGTCAAACTTTGAGGCCACATCTCCTGCTTTCTTAAAATTCTCCTTTTCCGATTATCTTAAGTTCAGGTTGCTTATCTTCATCTGCAAAATCATTCAATCTTTATCCCCAAGTCTTTTAATCGAAGGATTGCATTCCGCGAGATCGAACAGAGACCCTTTCATATTAATGCAACGATTGCCTAACTCATCAGCCGAATGACTTTTTACTGTTCGTGTTGTGAGAGATTGGAATGCCTTACCATTGCGTCTGAAATCATTCGGTATTTCTTTGGATGAGTTTAGAACAAAATTGGTCCCACTCTTAAACTTATGATGTATGATTTGTTGCTGGTAGTATTCGATGATTGGGGAGTTTATGGAGCATGATGATTACCATCTAATTGTGTTGTATATTCATTTGTGTTAGTTTCCTTTTGCACATGGCTTTATAGTTACTTAGTAAATTAATAAACGAAAATGAAATGAAAACTCATGACACTCAACTGGCCAAAAATCTGACTATTTGCCTTCGCAAAACATGATTTTCTATTCTACCTACCGGGCCTAGGTGTGGCGGATTATAATTGGCCTGCGCGCACCCTACAACTCTATCAATAAACACGAATCTCTGTTCACTCATAATTACATATTTTAAAAGCTAAAGGAACTTTTCGGCCAACACAACCCGGTCCCTTTCCTTGGGCTTCTCTTCATTTCCTTTAAAAAATAAAAAGAGTCAAATCGTTTCTTGAACGCAACACAAGTAAATATTCATTTATGTGAATAGTAAAAAAATTGATTAAATTTAAAATTAATATTTTAGTCGATTGTTCGTAAAATTGAAATTGAAGGCGATATTATTTAAGATCGATAGCACCGGATGGATAAGTAAAGCTGATCTGCACCAAAAATCCCTCCACTCATTCCATCTCATTCCTTATGTATGAATGTCCAGTGCTATATGGTTAATACAATATCTCCGCCTCGCCCACTTGCCTTATGCTGTTCCACTCGTGGAAGCTGCTGGTCGGCTAAGTGAACTTTCTTGCGACGTTCCCTTTTCGATTAAAATGCTTTAATATGAAATTACTTAAGATACGTAGATAAAACTCTGACTATTCAGTTTCACACGTTGTAATGCCTTTCCTTTCTCTCATTCTCATTCGTGTAGACAAATGCTGATTATTCATTCATTCTTCCATGAGTCCTTTTAAAATTATTTTTTATTCTATTGGTAATGTTTTTTGACCTTCAGAATTTAGCTCTGGCCGTTAAATTCGGTCTGGTTCTAGTAGTTGCTGTTAATGTCAGTTTTATCTTACTCGCTAACTTTTGTTTTTTTTTTTGTCATTCAAGCTTATATTCGATCTTCTGTTATGATTAATTTTTGGGGAAATTTTCCCTTCTGTAACCTTCTTCTTCTTTAGTGCAAGCGGAACATAATGCTACTAAATATAGTCTTTTTATTTCACGTTTAAGCTAAGCGAACTGATGCAATTGAACTCGACCTTGAGAGAGACAAGGCAACCGTATGGGAAATTTAGTGCGCGAATGCTTTGGCCTTCGGGATATTTTAAGTTTAATTTTTTTTTTTTAGATTTGATATACGTTCCTCTTGAAACACTTAATGTAATAAAGTTGCCTCTGTCAGCCAAATATACCCAATTAAGAAAGAAACATCATGAATATAAAGTATGTTGTGTAAATCGATTTGTTTTCAAATTAGGAGCTAAAGTCTATATGTGAAATACATCATGCATCATATCATGTGAAATAATCTTATTGAAGATACTTAGAGTTTAAGTAAATAATTTTAAATAATTTCCCTTTTCCTTTAAGCAAATGCAAAATGCATGAAATTCGAAAACAAATGATAGAAGCGTCCCAAATGTACCGGTCACCTACTCTGATAAATATATCTACATCTGAGTAGTATATCTCTTCGACATCACCTTCAGTTGCTATGTATTTGATCTTAGCCAAAAGACATGTTTTGTATGACGACATATAAATGCTAGCACTATATATATATATATATATATATTTCTATATATATGCGTATAACATACATGCATGTATGTTTTTATGTACTTACTTATGAACATCTTTACATACATTTGCAGATACACGTACGCATTTTATGTTTAACATCGTGATGTACGTATTTAATAATGACATTGTGGTTACTACTACTATAGATCCCGGGCTATGTACCTTACAAACAATTACAATTACTGCAGCTGTGTTTATGTAGCTTTTGTTTGGCTTTGTTATATATGCAATACATATATATGCACACACATATATATATATGTAAGGTATATATGTAAGGTATATATGTAAATATATACCGCAAAAAGCTATTGCTGATGGCATCATCAGTGTACCGAACTGTAGTCTAACTTACGTTACACTATAAAAGCATAAATGTACGCGTATGTGTGAACGTATGCTTACACAAATGCAAGTGTAAATGTAAGTGTAAAACTTAAGCTTTCTCCGAGTGTTTCAGCTCTGCACTTAAGTGAACTTTAAATACTTTTATTAATGGCATATTATGTAATGTGTCTGCAGATGCACAAATGTTACCAATGCAAGCAATGCTACACATATATGAAGTTTAAATGTGTGTGTGTGTGTGTATGTGTGGATGTGTTTATGCATATAAATACAAAAATAAGTGTGCTTATACGTATGTTATGCTTTCACGATGGCCGGGTTAAACTAGAATAGAATAAGTAACTGCATTACACACTCTATTGCTATATGCTACGTATGCATGTGCGTGTACGTTTGTACGTGTATGTGCGTTTTTTTTTTCTTTCTTTTTTCTTTTTTGACTGCGTAAGTAAAACTATACATAAACCATTAAATGAAGCCAATGTGTATATGAGTTCCGAAGTGTTTATTCATATGCCAATACTTGGCATACACACAAACTTGTACACGTGCACACATACGTAAATAGTTCTGCAATTCATATATATGTATATGCACACGTGCACACATACATAAATAGTTCTGTAATACTTATATATATATATATCTATATATATATATATATATATGTTAATACACATACATATATCATTATGGTATTAGTGTGAAAGTGTTTGCGTATATTTTAATTAAAATTCTAAAATGAGTTATTCATTTAAAATTGTAGGCAACTTTATATGCAACTGATACTGAACTAATGTGTCTATCTGCTTGCAATAGAAACATTTATATGCATACATATAAATATGTATAGATATTTACACTTATTCCGAATCCGAATGCTAACGTGTGATTCCATATCTCTGATGATGAGAAAGTGTTTTCGTATATGTACCTATGTACACATGCATATATAGATGTTAGGGTCTACTGGTAGCCCATCAGCATTTGTATTAATGTGTAAGTGACTCAGACATCTCTCTATCTCTCTCTCTCTCTCTCCCTTTTTCTCATGTACACACAAATATACACGTACACGCACGTGCACATATCCTCCCATAACACTGCCATAGTGTATAGGAGTAGTAAATACCATTTGTGATTTTGTAATCATTAAATTGTGTGCTGTATTAGCTAAAGAAAATATTTGCAATTTTTCCCATTTCTTTAGTCCCGTTTTCGCACCCAAACTTGGCAAAATCGAGGATAAACTAATTCTCTTATAACATTTGTAATATGCAAACACACACACACACACACGCAGATAAAAGACTAAAGGTAGTCAAAGCCACAGGCAGATTTCACCTTTCCTGCTCAGAGCCACATTCTGAACCTATATCGTAAAAGACGAAGAAACGCATTAACTAATGGTTTGATTTTTATACTCCCAGACCATTCGAACATGTCAGTCCTTCCGTTCATAAATCCTAAACTCTCGCAATTCTTGATTCCACTTAAGATGACAGTTAAAAACTGGGATTAATATTCTCGGACATGGAAATGATCGGAGCTCGTTTACAGTAGCGAAAAAATTCGAATCATTTTAAAGTTATTGCTACAACGAAAACTGACAATTGAAATATGATTTCATTAAGCTACGATCGACATTAGATATCCACATACAAATACATTACGAATGTTCATCTAACAGTCACAAGTACAACAGAAGTACGGATAGAATAACTAAAAATGGCGGGTATCTAAGGTTCGCTTCGAAGCGAGTGTATATACAGTTTTTGCAGTTTTACAGTTTTTTTTTTCTTGCACTTGTTTATATTTGCAACCATTAAGGCCATAGCAAAGGAGATAAAAATATGAGCAAAAAACTAATTTCCCTTTAAAAGCTTTCTTAACTTAATAGAAAATTCAATAGAGTGGATGGATGGCAAAAGAGTAATGAAATTTATTAACTTAAAATAGCTATTCAAACTGTTTGTAGTAATTATTCGTTATATGTCTTTTTAAAAAATTCTACTACACTCTTGGAACATTTGTTGTAAGCCTAGATTTTTACAAAAATATATCATAAAATGATAGAGAGAGAGACAAAGACAGTCGCGGAGTGAGTGAGCGAGAGCCTGAGTAAGAGAGAGAGAGAGGAAGAGGGAATGTTTTCCCCAAAGGCGAATCAAATTAAGATTTTGTAACAATCGTAAGCAACTAAGTCTTATACCCACTATCGAGGGTAGGGAGTATTTAAAAATTGTCCCCGCATTTGTAAAACCTATGTCTTAGAGACCTTATGAATTATTAATACATTTGTTGATATGATTTATAGAACTTGGTGTTGTGTGAATTTTGCGTACATCCTTCCATCTTTCTATCTTACAGTGGCATGTCTGTCGGCCCTATCTGTCTGTTGCCTGTCTGTCCGTCGTCTTTCCATCCGACGTCCTCTCGCCCGTGCCTTTTCCTTTCCAAATCGTTCGCTCCATCGTCCTGGTATCGGCCATTTCTCCATTCGTCTTCTAGGTGCCATCTGTCTGCCATCCATGTGCCATCTCTATGTCGTCTGTTACTCTTTTGCCTGTCTTCTGTCTGTCCGACGTTTAGTTGTTGTCTGTCTGTCGCCTCTCTGTCGTCTATCTATCGCTCGTCTGACGTCTGCCGTTTGTCGGTCATCTATCTGTGGCTCTTTTATCCTTTTTGCGTCTGTTTTTTGTCTGTCTGTTATCTATCTGTCGCAATAGTACTTTAGGCGTCTTCCATTTTTCAGCTTTTGCACGAATTGCTGCACTCAACTTTCTTATCCTCACCACCGCTTTTTACACTAACACAGTTAGCATCATCTTCCTCATCTCTCGATTATAAAAATAATTACACAGCGATGGCAAGACTAACTGCTTCACAAACAAAGTAAATGAGCGAACGTAGAATGTTGTAATAATAAAAAAAATAAACTGAAAGGACTGACAATGACTTCATCGCCGCTTGTAAAATATCAACTATATTCTATCTATAAACTCCATTAACTTCGCTTGCATGCTAATGCAACAGTAAAAATGCTTTCATGCTAGAAACCACCGAGATGTGAATATCGAAATGGAAGTTGAGGGAGGCTACAGCGTTCGTAGTGCAAGCGTTAACAATCACGTTAAGAACAGGTTGGCTATTTTTGCGGACATAATTATGGTGGGCTACCAGTCTCGCAGACTATGTTCGCACAACTTGCGCATTACTGCTTTATTTACGGATTATTAAATGTCATCATCTATTTTTGTCATCTCTCTGCATCCCACCTCCACTATTTTATGCACAGTTATGTCAGTAGCGAGTGACTTACATAGGCTTTATTTTGATATTGCTTAAGGAGAATATATGAATATAGTACGCTACGAATTACTGTTTGAACTTGCATAGAGGTCACTCTTAATCTCTGTACATAGATATAGCGTTTCCAGTACATAAAGTACAAAATTGAAAACGCAAATGCTTTCAGAAACCGAAACTCATTAGTGAGAGAATAGCAAGTCAAACATATTGAAACATTTAAACAAATAATTTATTTAATTTATTTAAAATTAAAAACAAAAAAAAATATAATCTAAAAACGCAAAACAAAATCGTTTTGTTTTCTAATTTATATACACATATGTCGCAAAAATTCCTAATTTATTATATTAAATTCGGGCGACCTTATGTGCCGTCATTCACTTTTTAAAACTAATATTCACCTTTGAACTTTTACGATCATTAGTTGATTACATTACTTTTTATTTATAAGTTATTAATTACAAATTAACCTATTAGTTACATGTTACGCACAATGTCTGGCAATTTTTCGTAATTATTTAACAGTAAATTACTAACAAACAAAAACATTCGATGGCACCTCGTATAGATTGTTCGTGTAACAATAATAATAAATTTTGAAAACAAATTGTAGCCTGCGGTAAATGATTTTCTACTTATACATGTATTGGTAAATAAGTAAGGACAGACATATATATGTTCATGTGCTTGTTTGTTTTCATGTAATATTTCAATTGAAATTTATCTCTCATCCATGAACGGCGCACAGGGCATTAACATATGACAAAAACGCATTTAATTTCTCTTTCAATAATAAATTACCTTAAATATAATCAATTTTATGCCCCCGATAAGCTAGAAGCCGAAACTGTCGCCAATAATAGCTTAAGCTTTAGCACAACGTTTTGTCCTTTCCCTATCTACGCTCATTTTTCTGCATGAAGTCCGCTCAAATGGTTAGATGCTTTCTAACGATATTCTCAATTAGTAGCTCCACAGATAAAATTACTTAAAACACAATAGTAGGCCACGGCCCACCATTCAATAGTCTATAAAACGTTACAGTTATTAATGGGAGAGCTTTTCGAAATGAGGCTTTATAGGGGGAGCAATCGAAAAATGGGTCCTATCCGAACCATTTTCAATAGCATTCGTCCTTGGCTAAGACGGACATAGTGACAGACAGTATTTTCAATCGATATAATAAAAGGTGAGTTTATCTCCTCCTGGGTGTTGCATACATCCACACGGACTTATTATATTCTTGTATCACAAATGGTGTGGTGTATAAAAGTATCGGGAATGGTTATTTAGTATGGAGTGAAATTAAATATGTCATGGTTTATTTGCGCGCTACTATCCATAATTGTTATATAAAATCAGCAATTACTATAAGGCACGTTAAGGAACATACCACGATCACTATATTATAAAAAGTAAGATAAGCAAAGGAAAGTTGATTGTGAAACCTTATGGTGTTCACATCGCTTCTAAACGATTAAGATTTGAATTTATTTTGAAGTGACTTAACTCGAGTTGCTTTTGAGACAAAAAAGTTCAGTTGGGCCTAATAGTTAGTAGTTAAAAGACGGTTTTTTTCAGTAACAGCTTCTGCTACTATTAGTACTTACAGGCTGATGTTACTATGTGGAGCTATAGTTACGTTATGGAAGATCCTACCATACATAAAAGCAGAAAAGAAGCTTGGTTTGTCTGGACGTGCTAATGTCATTGTCTAATTTCTATCATAACATTTTCCAAACTAACGATCCCCCACACAGACCAATAAAGTTTGAGGAAAATTCTATGAAAATATAAAATTAAAATAAAAGGACACAAATTATCTATAACTTCCAATAATGGTAACATAAACCATAAGTTCTATTAGGAGAAAATTGGTAATTTACACAGGAGAGGGTATAAAAAGAAATGTGGAAAAAAAGCGATGGTCATGATCTACTTAGGAATTCGATTCTCGTCAAAATTAATTGTCTAAACCAAAAAATCAAAAAGTAAAAATTGGTTTGATTGACCAGCTGTTACATAGCCGGGTATATACGACTTGTGACTGCCGATTTGGTATTCACGGATTCAAATCTCAATTCCCCTTTAACCGTGTTTGCTCGGTCTTAGCTATAGTGAATGTCCATTCACCGATAAGGCGCGCTTCCACTGGGCTGCGACCACTTCTTTGCCTATTCCTCTCTTACTCTTCTTCTTTCCACCATCATCGCAATACAGGCATGAGGGACATCCTCTGAATGATTGGTCATATTAAGAAATAGAAAAGAATTTTTTAATTTTGGATAATACAATAAAACCCGGAGTATGTATAAAAAATAGTTCGGGGACTAGGTTCAGATTGAGCTTATTAAAGAGTGTTAAGTAAATTTTAATGATTAACCGAACATTGTTTTTATAGAATTTTTGGTTTTGCAAAGCGTGCGTCTTGCGAGGCATATCGTTCAAGCCACGTCTTCCATGACATGTCTTTCAAGGAACTACGACAAAAGGAATGCGCGTGAATGAGTTTAATCTTAGCTTGCCTCGGTTATAAGCTAACCCTGCCTTAGACCCTTCTGAAGAAGTGTTGCAGATGATGTGTTTCGCTTATTGGCTACAACGTAACTTTAGTCACTTGACTATGACTTCACAAGCCTATGATCTCCATGATTAGACGGAAACTAAAAGACTAAACTAAGAAGTCAAACAAAGCGATACCGGAGTGCTGTGCTCTTTAAAAATTGTATTCACATTTGGTCGAATCTATTTTTGTTTATTTTTTATGTCAATTTTATACACTGTGCAAAGTCATTAATTACGTTAAACATTACACTGACTTCATTAAATTATTCTGTTGTAAATTATGAATTGTAAACGCTTATGCCCAAGCGCACACGGGCCTTCTAATACGGATTCATGTTCATTATTTCTCAGTCAAGTAAATCTATCAAACATTTTGTAACCTTACGCTCTTACGATTTTGTAAAAAATATCGTCATTAAAAAAAATCTATTTCTCAGAAATATGAGTTGAACGTATCACGTGTTTGTTATTTCGGTTATTGAAAAGAATATTTCGTTTATTATCATAAGGTCGTATAATTTAGTATATATATATATATATATATACATTTGTATACACAGGGCATGATATATTTTTATTTATTGTTCATATTTTTTAAATATATGTGATCTTCTGTTATTGAATTTTATTATAAGTTAAAAATATAAAATTTTATTAAAAAGCTATTGCGAATGTCGTTTAATGTCGTGTGTAGTTGAGCTGCAATTAATTATTTACTGTTCCCACAATTGTTGTTACCGTTCAAAATTATAGCTTTATGTACACAAATTACTTTTTACGTGATAGGATATATATGCATTTATGCATATATGTATGTATGTATGTATGTATATATATATATCTATATAAAAATCGAACACTTTAGATTGCATGTACGAGATTTGTCATTAATAATAAAATTTGATTTTACAATAAAAAGTCGTTTTATTTAATTTACTCGGAAACGAATGTTTATCATACGTCTTGATGACCAATTAAGTGCAATACATATCATGTAAGCGTGTAATACGCTTCGACATATTATTGTTATTATTGTTATGTAAACGTATGTCGATGCATTCGCAGCGCAAATCGAAAGTCTAATTAAACATATAACAACACATCTACACATACATCATGTTATAATTACGCACAGTTGTTGTTCTTACGTTATGCATGTATGAGTATTTATGCATGTTTGTATGTATGCATAAAACAAAACATGTAAAATAGTAAAGTAATAGTATTAGTGTAATAGCATGCATGCAGTGCCCCTACTATGCTATCCAAAATCTACATCTTCATACATATTCATTTCTATGCACCATGCCTACATACATAGCATTGCATATGATATTCATATGCAGGTATTTGTAAGTCTAAACATAAGTTAATGGTAAGGTTTTATAACACGGATTTACATAAACAAAATGGAAATTTTAACGAATTTATTAACTAACAAAACAAACAACAACAACAACAATGCATTAGCAGCCCAAAAAACGTCATGGCATGCAATTGGCTTACAAAGCAATGAATTTGAAAACCATATTTGTTTTACAAATTGTGTTAAATATTTAGATAAGATTTATATATCTATGTTATATATCAAGCAAGGAATGTTTATAAATTGCACAGAAAATATATTAATATTTTAGTAAACGAATAATTTATTGATTGAAATTAAGTTAAAGTAAAACAATCAGAAGAAAAGTTCATCAACATTGAAGCTTAGCCGGCACAATTATAGGGAGCACGGAGGCTGATATGAATACAAATTAGTTCGATCTGCTTTTTTTTTTCTTGTTGTTTGGTCGAAAATGCGTTCATTTCAGAAGCATAGTAACAGATTTATCTCGGGCATTATTCGAATTACATTTCGAAAAAATATTTCGTCGAAGAGGTTATAGTTAGGTATCGCCGTAAGAAACGAAACACCATTTAAGCAAGCGGAAAAGTCATTCATTTAAATCAATATTAATCAGGAGCCGCAGTCTGCAGTCTGCTGATAATAGCCTTGAGCGTAGGACACTCCACATTAGAGAACTTTCTAACTTTCCCCTGAGCTGGTTTCCTGTATTCCGAATTCCTTCAAACTGAAAGCACACAAAGTCGTGATATTTGGTGTGTCACTCCCATCTGTTAGCGATGGTTTCTTTAGAGAAGAACAAATCACAACATATCACCTATCCTCTTATAGCTGACTTGGATATTTTAGCTTATTGACTGTTCCTCATTGATAAGGATTTAGTAGCGCTATGCTTCAAAGTTGCATTTGTTTTTTTTTCGTTTGCAGGAAACTTCGCGTTATTCAAAGCTTCAGAAAACTATATCATATAGATGAGTACAGCTTAAGCATAGTACTTTCCAATGAAATAGTCGCAGTTTTATTCATCATCAAATAGTTGAACACACATTCTCTCTCTTTTAGAAAACGGACTAAACTAATTTGTGCTCTCAGTATATTTAATTCTCATTTAAAGTTCAGCTGGAGGCTATTTGTTATTGTTGTTGTTTGCTTTCTTTTTTTCTTTTCTCCTTTTGTTTTTGAAAAAGAGTTAACAATAACTCAAATTGCTGATGATTATTAAATTGCCTTAAAATTCAACCCCAGGCTCTTGTATAATATAAATGTAAACTAAAACTATACGCATTGTTTGCATTTATGGGTTTAATTAAAACGATCAGATTGTTACGGTTTCTCTCGCAATGATATGCTAAGCTTATCACTTGCCTACATGACAACTGAAACCCTGCGGACTACAACTGGGACTCCATAGATATGCACAATAGGCAGCAGGAAAATACTACTTAATTAGAAGAATTTTTCGATTTGTTCGTCCAATAAATAAAATATATCTGCCCACACTGATCGAAAGCTTATATATGTAAGATTTTCTATTCGAAGTCAATGCTCATTTTCGTTTCAGAAAATTATAGTTAGGAGCTTCAGTTAGTAAAAATTAAATAAATCAGTCACGATTTAATACCTATTCGATCTCAAATATATCGTTTTTTTAAATTCGTGGCATAAATCTTTCACCGCAACTACACAACTATTTAGTATTTCAGGTAATAGAACAGCTCTTTGAGGATTTTTCCCAACCAAGATCTCTTACAACGTTTGGATTCTTTATAAAAATAGCCGACGGAATTTTTTGAATTGAATGCAACGTAAGTTGACTAAATCAAGGTTACTTAAAACTACGAGGGAGTTTGGAAGGCCAAGAATTTCGCTTTGCTATTTGCTAAGAGTCTTTCAGCTTTTTAACGTTGCAAAGCGTTAGTCTATTAATTGTGTTGTCTTTCGGTACCAGCAGTCGTTGTTTTTAATTTTATCAAACCTTTCAAATGGCAGTCAAAATCAAACTTTTTGGTTTCTCTTGTTGCAAAAACCTAACAAATCAAAGCAAAGTTTGTCAGCCATCAGTGAATATATTCTTCGAAATATTTACAAATGTTCTCTACTATTAGGATCACTTGCTTGAAGGGATTTTCTCTGAAGGGATTTTCTTTGAAGGGATTTTCAGAGAAAATCTCTCGTTTACCTCGAAGGATATTTAGTTTGGGACTTCTTGGACTCTCTGCAGCCGCTACGCTTTTCGAATGTTTAAGCTAACGATTATAGAAATGAGCAGCCGTATTACTCGCTGTAGGTATTATTAAGAAAATTCCTTCACGGCCATCGCCATAAGCAATGTAAATGAAAATTCCTTAAGCAATACATATAAACTTCAAATATCCTTGAATGTGATTCGGCAGGTATCCAAAATTCCTCTAACGCTAACTGACAAAGCTTCAATTGCCTTCATTAATTTCGATATTCTCTCCTTTTCCGGGATAACGAAAAAAAATTGTAAAAATAATTTCCAGCATTCGTATTGTTGTCATTTACAATTTATACAATTGCGAAGCAAATTAATCGTATGCACTCGCGCGGAAATTACGTGTCCTGAAAAATGTTGTTGTACGTACATCAGCGCTTGCTTACTCCTGTTAAAGTTCTCTAGCAAATACCTCACTGAACGGTTCTTGCCTAATGGTCCTTTGGCCAAACTTGAAGTGGTAGCACTCAAGTGGCCGACTAGTAATTAAAGTTCGACAAACATTTATTCCTACATTTACTTACAAAAGTTTCTGTTTTTTTTTTGCTTTTCTTTTTTTTTGTACAATTTTCTTGTTTTTTCCTTATTTTTTTTCATTTGGTTTTCTCAGTTGTTTACTTGTTGTTGGCTAGCTATGAAATGGATGTTGCAGTATAATAAGCACTGCCCCCGCCGTAAACGGTAAAACATCAGAAAATAAAAATTAATCGTATTTCTGTCAAGTTCGGTAGGCTCACTCGTCCAGCACTAATCTCAAGTACTTGTGACAAATTTGTCCAAGTATTTCGCTTGGTTAACAGAAATCGCAAAATAAAAAGTTGTCCTACTTTAATGACAAGTCACGTGAAACCACCGCAAAAAAAAAAAAAAAAAAAAAAAAAAAATTTTTTTTTTTTTTTTTTTTTTTTTTTTTTTTTTTTTTTTTTTATTTTTTTTTTGGAGTCTGACTAAAAAGGTAAATTTTTTTTTTTTACTTTCTTTTTATCTCTTTAGAAATATAAAATAATTTAACCCCGCAAGAGTGGCTATGAAAAGTTTCGTCAAAGACAAGCATTAACTAAAGGAATCAGCTTAACTATAATTTTAAATTGCTTATTAAGTTTACACATAACTGAAAATTTAAGAAATTCAAAACTACTCTCGACGAGCTTTAACAAAGAACTATTAATTATAATAATAAAATTAATCAATATATTAATTTCGCAATCTTGCCAAGCAAAAAAAAGGGATTACGAAATATTTTCTTTAATGTGTTGAAAAACATTTGGTGCTTTGGAGGTGCTTTAAAAGAGTTCTTCGGATATGCCCTTCTATTGTTGATACCTAAAGGTATGCCTTGGCGGTTCCATAGAGGATATCTATTAAAATGAAGACGACTTATCCTTGTCCGCGTGACAGATCGGTTCTCGTTTTTTTTCTCATGGAGAGAAATTCACCTTTGGACAAACCTGATTCGTTATATCTATTCATTAGTCGATTATAGTCTATTGCTTATATTTATTATTGCAATTCAAGACTTATTTCAAAAAACTCTATTGACATAATTGTGATTTTAAAATGTAGGGTGCATATTAACACTACGCTTCTTCATAAAAAAAATTCTACTCAGCGGTTTCAACCCTCTTCACAATCTCCAAATTCATCTCAATGGTTTCAACCTTGGAATTGCAATTTAAAGTTCTTGTGGCCAATCTACTCTATGTGTTGTGATAGTCGTCGCGTCTCTCGGCTCACTTTTATTTAGTTGCCTAGTTTACATATATATATATAACATATATCCTATACCTATATCTATACCTATTCTACCTACCTATACCTATACCTTTACTTATCTACCTATTCCTATACCTATTTCTGTTAAACTTATTACACATATGAATATGAGATGAAAACTTAAGCAAAGTGTTTGCAAAAAAACTTTAGGGGTAAAGAAGTGTACTCAAGTTCTGTAGAGGAACTTTTCCGTACAAGGCTTCATTTGCATTTTAAACGGTTTTTATTTTTCCTATAGAATCATAAAGAATTAATTATTACGCTTGCAATCTAATCTTTTCAAAGCATAAAAAATATGCTTCAGATTCGCGCAATACCGGCTGTACTGCGTAAAAATACATGTCAGGGGATTTCGTCTTTTTTTCTTTCTTTGTCCACGAGGTACCCTTCACGCGTAACCCAGTGTTGGCCAGAAAGAACTGAAAAAAGACAAAGACATAACATAGACATAGAGAAAGCGGCTAGAGCCCAATGGGTGTGTCTCCGATCGGCAAGCGTTACGCCAAGTTTTATGCGATTAAGCACTTAACTAACTAACTAACATAACTCCTCTGTCCAACTGTGGTATGTGGAGATTTATACCCGTGAATATCGTCTTTGCAGTTGAGACTCCTATCTACGAGGCTATGAAGACTAAGTAGAAAGGTTCGTGCACGTTGCCTTTCTGCTTCAGTATCTTATAAATTGGGTCAGAAACTTGATGTATATGTTTATAGCTAGCGAGAGGTAATTAAGTTGAAAAATGAAGATCACTTCGCACTTTTTCAATAAGCGGAATACTGTGACTCGAATCTAGTGATCGAGATTCGTATATGAAGGCTTGCCAGAGCGACTAAAAATTCAATCCTGCTTCTGAATAAGTAAGAAAAGGAAATTTGATATGTTACTTACCCAATAAATGGAACGTTGCTTGGCGGAGATTAAGTTACCGCGTGGGCTGAAGCAAACTGAAATATGAAAATAAATGAAAATGTCAGAACAGTTTTTCCATAAGTTTTTACAGATTTATCTAAACATCTGTGAAAGCTATTGCGGATTCATAAACCTTAACTTTAACGGATTCTTGTGGAGCGGAATCAAAAACTAATTCAAGTTTAAGTCGTTACCGTTGATTATGGTAAACAAAAGGACTTCTTAAGAAGTTCTTAATACTTTGTTCTCTAACGACTAAAGGTGTGTGAATGTGTTTTCTGGTGACCAAAACTATTCTCTGTAATTATTCATTCTCTTTGATTTAACTCAAAGAGCATATTTAAGTGTTTTTGCGATTTAAAAAAATTTGGTTACAAAAGCCTATGAAAAGACAGGTGCAAACTATTACAAATAAGGTGACGATGAAGAGAACAATTTTGGTAGGAAATGTGTGTGTACATAAAGAATTTGCGTCTCTTTTTTTTTTTATTTTGGTTTCTTCGAGGATCGAGTTAAATTGAGCGTTTTCTGTTTGCTTCTACACCTCCCATACCTCAATCCCTATAACACTTTGCCGGTTTGATGCCTTTTTGTTTGTCAAGCGTTCAATTTGTTCTTGTCTTCCTGTACAATCAATAGTAAAGCGTAGCAAGGTCGAAAAGGAATACAATTGCCGAAAAAATATCAGAGGCCTGGAAAAGGCAGTTCACTCCTTTTAAAAGCAGCACGTCTGCTCAGCTCATCCAATGCACTTGCATTAATTTTGCAATTTTTATTACGCATCAAAGATAAGGCAAGACTTGAGTGCTTATGAGATTCCCGAGAAGGCCAAAAGGCTTCAAAAAATTACTAAAAGCTTTTTAGTGGAAAATCCTTTCTTAAGCATTCATTACTTTATTCATGTGTTGCCAGTCACCGTCTTTCCTCGAATACTAAACATGTCGCCGTAAATTTCCACCGCCAGGCAGGAATTAATATGAACAAGATTTCCATATAAATGTCCAGCCTAACTAGCGTTAAAATTGCGCAAAGATTGCAAACTGCTTTCAACGAATAACAAACAATATCCGCTTTTTAATTTGAAATGTAAATTTCCAAAGACTGGGATGCATGGGAAAACATTACCTGTTTATACAATTTTTTTTTATCACAAAAAGAATTTTAAAGACCATCGCAATACTGAAAATAAATGAAAAAACAAATCGTCATAAAAAATGGAAATAAGAGAAGTAAGATAAAAAATCATATTCGCTTCCTGACGACATCGACTAGTTTACTATAAAACAAAACAATTACAAGGAGTACAAATTTGTTAAATCCAGAAGTGAGAGAGAGAGGGTAACAAGTTGTTCATGATCACATTTTCTCCATCTGTCAGGCATTCTATCGATAAGATGTCAGTAAAAAATCTTTCCCTTCTATCGCAAATCATTTATCCGGCCATTTCTTATAAAAATTTCACATTTGTTCTTGCGTTTCCCCAAATGTCTGTCGTTCAGTTCGTATCATCATACGGCATCCGTATGCCGCGCACGCCCATCTTTTCCAATTTCCATACGCGATTAGATTTAAACCTTGTTAACTAACCCTTAAACGATCTCCTGTCCAGCAATGCTTCTTCATACCTTTTTAGCCTTTCTCCACATTCCTTCGAGGACACTAACGAGGTCATTTTTTATATGCATTGTGGGATGGATCATTCAACAGAAATCTTCTTCAAATGAAAACCAAAAGCTGATGTCCGTGCGAATCTTGTCTACTTGGCACAAATTTCGGCATAATGAACACAGGACAACAACATTACACAAGGATTTTTTCAATTTATCGCTTAAGCGCATCAAAATACTATAGGAAAAAAAAGTTCATACATATATATATATATATATATATGTGACAAATACTTGTGCTGAACACTGTATTGGCGAACCATCTCCTTGTCAACTCCACATTTCATGCTTGTACACTTAGTAAAAAGGTAAAGTATTTTATTAATCGGGAGCTCACCAGTTGGGCGTTTGGCGCTGTTTTGGCCCCACCTACCTATTAGGACTTATAGACAGCTTTATATTATTATTATTTTTTTTTTTAATATAACCAATCGCTCAGTACATACACCCAATTCTCTTTTTACACGAATTTTATTTAACACGAGTTCAAAAGAAAAAAAATTCTCTTTTTACACGAATTATTTTGTTTTAACACGATTTTTAACATTTTTTAACTTCTTTTATATTTATGAATTTCAGATATAATTCCCTTTTTCCAAAGTAGAAGTTATTTTTTACAAAATGTTTAATGAATTAAGCGCGAAATAAATTAAGTGAACTCTAACAAGAACTTTTTAATATTGTTTATACCTAAGTCTCTTTTTACACGAATTTTTTTTACACGAATTTTTTTACACGTATTTTTCGGGAACGTATCTATCGTGTAAAAAGAAAACTAGGTGTATCTCCTATCAGGGTTGTGCTGGCAGCAGATATATGTCCAAGCGATAAGTCTTATGTTTGTATGCCTGGAACAAAGGTCAACAAGTGAGCTAAAGAATAAAAATGAAAACTTTTCCATTTTAATATTATTAGCCTGCAGCCCCGTCTATCGAAAATTAGTACGTAGGACCCTCGAGCCGAAACAAATATTATGTATAAGCTTTATTTTAGTCGAACGACTTGTGGCGTTGCGTTAGATTCTAAAAATAATATATCGGCGCGAAGGGGAAGTAAGTACCTTCGTTAAGCACAGAGTGTTTTCCTGTTTTTGTAGTTTATTACCGTTCNTTATTTTTTATAAAATATTTAATGAATTAAAATGTGTAAGCACGAAATAAATTAACTGAACTCTAACAAGAACTTTTTAATATTGTTTACACCTAATTCTCTTTTTACACGATTTTTTTTTACACGAATCCTTTTTTACACGTATTTTTTGGGAACGTATCTATCGTGTAAAAAGAGAATTAGGTGTATCTCCTATAAGGGTTGCGCTGGCAGCACAACTATGTCCAAGCGATAAATCTTATGTTTGTATGCCTGGAACAAGGGTCAACAAGTGAGCTAATGAATAAAAATGAAAACTTTTCCATTTTAATATTATTAGCCTGCAGCTCCCCATCAACAAATTAAGGAATATAATTACATCATCCGGCGGAAAAATTAAAATATTATGGGTTCCTATTCATATCGGTTTACTAGGAAATGAGTAGGCTGATTGAGCGGTAAAGTATGCTGCTTCTGCCCCCCTAATTATGGATGATGTCATGGAAAAGTTGGATCTTAAATACATTGGAGGAAAAGTTAAAGAGAAAATTACAGAAGAAAATCTACGATACCATCACTCGTCTATTAACCCTCAATTAATGCCACCTTTATAGCCAACAAATGTTGAGAATATCAAGATCCAAACATTTTCGAGAATTCACCTTGGGCATACAATTGCAACTCACCAATGGATCTTGAAGAAGTCTTCCTCCCCAATCTGCAGTTGGGGACAAATTCTTACTATAAAGAACATTCTCTGCGACTGCCTTAACTTTTCCTTGGCTAGAAGTGTTGCATTTAAAACGATTAACCCTTTGGACTTTTTAAAATCAGCTTCAGAACAGAATATTAATTCAATATATTACTTTATTAAAACTACTAGGCTCAATATTTAATGTACATTTATATAAATGAGAGCCGATAGCCTGTGTTGCTAGTGCTTAATGTCTTTCTTTTAGTTTAAGAATTTATTTCATTAGTCTAAAATTTTAATAATAATAATAATAATAATAGCCTGCAGCTCCATCAAGGACCCTTGAGTCGAAACAAATATTATGACAAATATTATGCATAAGCTTTATTTGAGTCGAACGTCTTGTGTCGTTGAGTTAGATTCTAAAAATAATATATCGGCGCTAAGGGGAAGTAAGTACCTTCGTTAAGCACAGAGTGTTTTCCTGTTTTTGTAGTTTATTACCGTTCAACTTTAGTTGCATTATTCATCCTGACAATGCGTTTGCGTTAAGATTAATTAACTTATTCCTGGCCTATATTGAGTAAAATGCATTTAATTTTTCTATTTTCAGTTACTTCACTTTTATTTTCTGCAATACATGCGGACGAGTCGTTGGATACACGTGAAGGCGTCGACTTGGTATTGAAATGTCGTTTCACCGAACATTATGATTCAAAAGATTTTACATTTTATTGGGCTCGTTGGACCTGTTGCCCAACTCAATTTGAGAATGTAGCGATTGGTGATATTCAACTTAACTCAAACTACCGGTAAGTGCGCCTAAATTGTATGCAAAAAAAAAAAAGAAAAAAACTAAAAATGTACGAAAGTGTTACACATACACACATATATCATATAAGAACTCGTTGTTGTGTTGTTTTGTTTTTGTTTTTTTTTTTGCTTTGCTTTACTATCTTTAATTCATGCGCTTGAAAGCGATATGTGACGACGTTGTTTTTGCAAAAAAACAAAACAAAACAAAACTAAAATAAAAGTTTTTGTACACTTTTCTTGTTGAAATGAATTTCATACTTTGTTGACATTTGTTTATTTATTGTCATTCGGTTTCGCATTTGCGCTTGCTTCGTCGCATCGTTGTATCGCCTAAACGGGCAATAGGTACAATAACTTTAGATGCAACGGATTGCCGCATAGACGCCGGACAGTAAATTTGCCCAAAACTTACCTGAATTATTTATGAATACACACATATGAATAACATGCTTGCTTGCTTGCTTGCTTGGTTAGTTGTATACAGCTTGAAGTGACGCACAAAAGCGAATTAAGTCAAAGCAAGCGCAGTGCATTAAATTAAATCAAAATCCTGGTACCTGGAAATGGTACGTACAACTCAAGTGGTTACACTTAAAATAAATGGCTGCCGGAAGTACATGTTGACAGGTCGCACTTTTGCTTGCGACAACTTCCGTCAGGCATAATCACAAACACACATATATATATATATATATATACTTACATATACATATACATGCAGATATAAATGATATGGTCGTGGTAGCATATTTATAATAATTACGAGCAAGTGTGTATTATTGTGCTTTACTGCGCCCAACTAATTTACAAAACTTTTCATATGTGCAGACAAGTAAGTAAAATGTCAACGCGGTTTAAATAGAATTTCGCATACCCAACACATTCAGACTTTTAAAAGCGTACACGGTATACGGTCGTTTTCTGCCTTTAAAGTGTTGAAGAGATTTTGCTTTTCATATTGCCCGTGATGATGCCCGCTATGATGGCCGCTATGAAGGCGCAGCCGTATATTATGCTGATCCAACATTTACGTATAAGTTAACTTTTAATTTCATGTTGCTTGCAAAATATAAGGACGCCCCAAAGCATGTTTACACATACACTTAGCTAAGCAAGGAGTGATCATGAGTGATGGGCCTTTATGTCGTCTACTAACGGACGGGCTTGCAAAACTGGTTGTCGTGTTTGTGGCATCCATGCAGATACACAAACATTTTTCGCAACTATCTTTATATGCATTTTCCCGCATTTGTTGTTGTTGTTTTGTCTTTCTCTCCCTTAGCTCGTTAACGAGCTTTGAAGGTACCAATGTTAGCTATAGCTGTATATGATTTCCTGTCTATTTGTCTACTCGTTTTCCAGCTGACTATCGGTTCATCTATCGCTTTGTGAATTTGCCAAATTTTGCCAGTATAAAGAGCCTTAGGCGACATCAAATAATGACTATCGCTGTATAAGACAGTCTGTCCTTGCGCCCGTTCTTTTATTTTGCACAGTGTTGGTTTACTTATCCTTTTGCAGTTAAATTTGTCCAAGGATGTGCTGCATATAGCGAAAACCTATGTCTTAACTTTTTAAGAGGTTATCACGTCTGAACCTTAGGGGTAAATTAGAGCAGTTTAGAAGACTGTGGACAGAGAAAACCAATAAGTTTGTAGTACATTTTTCAACAGTTTACTTAACGGTAGCCTATACCGTCAAAAATATTCCGCTCGCACAAAACATTGTCCGGTCTAGAACAACAACAACAATGTTAACATTTCCTTTAAACCTTCACTGGAGGCCCATCATCGGCAATTTTCATGCACTGTATATGCTTTCTATAGTGGACATCCAAGATTCGCCTTGCAATGGAAATATTTTTCTTACTTTCCGTTATGGTTCGGTATTTTCTTTTTTTTCTCATTTTCCTGTCTTTTGCTCTAATGTATACGCGCGGGTATGAAAGAAAGCACATACATGCATGTGTTTATACTCAAAAAAAAAAAAAAAACAAAATTTCACTACCATAACATAAAAATCGGTTGAATTTCATTTGGCGTAACAATGGTGATGAAGTTTTACTTGCACACATATACACACATTGGACGTATATACTCTTGTTTTTTTTTTTTTTTTTTTGTAGTATACAATGTTCACCTGAACACTTGACCAAACATTCTGTTGGCGGAAGGCATAAATTTACACTCACAGAGTTCATAAATTTTTAACCAACTTTTACCGAATTTCATTCCCAGGAATCGTTATGGAAATGTTTTAAGTGGTAAACAACTGTGACGTTCCCGCACACATACATATACATATGTACACATATATATGTGGTATTCAATTTTCGGGAGGTTATACAATAAAAATTTATTTTTGAACAACAGCAACAGCAACAACAGGGACAACAACACCACAGAAATGCATTTTTTTGCGAGAACTTATTCAATAAATGTTGACAAGTTTTAAATTGATTTATTACACCTTAGGTATTCAATTTCTATTGTAAAGTTTTGTCACTCCCCTTAAAATTTTGTAATTATTAAATAATTTCAATATTTCCGCACCGTTCTGTAGAAAACATTCGTACAACATTTGCTTAAAGTTACAGATATGCTCAAAACAAATATCTTGCTTATATACGAGGATCGGTTGAAAAATCTTGAAAAGTTTTAAATTCATTTTCTGTTGATTCGACAGATATTAAAGTGTTTGGAAAAATTTAAAGAAAATAGGATGAAAGGCATGAACCCAATCTTGAAATAGTCATAATAGTCATAATAAGACAGAATGGCTTTTAGAGTTTATGAAATATTATGCTAGAGAACTTAATAATCCGTGTGCTTACTTCACTTGTCAGATCTGCATTGGAATACTTGATTATTATCTGGTTACCAAGTAAAAAGCCTCGCATCGACTTATTATAAACAAGAATCGGCGCAAAAACAAATGTTGTGATTTATTGTACGAGGCTGCAGTTAGAACACCTCAATAAGTCTGCCTCCTACATAGCTTGCAAGGTAGAGGTAATTACATCAGCGATTCCTTTTCTCTCTAAATAAATAAAGGGTTATGTGAGTTCTTCGCTCCTACTTGGTCACATTAATATCCATATCAGAAACTATTTTTGTACTCTCCACAAACTATGAGTTACATCGAATGTTTCATAGAGTTAACTATAACTTATGGCGCCTGTAGCAACAGGGTGTGAATATTTGCAGTTGTAGCTAGCACTCACTTTAAACTGATTATAAGTCTATAAGTAATTTATTCGTAACATATTTGTTTGAAGCTTTTTCTTGTCTAACGTCCGTTAAGCCTTCGCAAGCTTTTTTTTATTTTTAATTTTACTAATAAATCGTTATCTGATTTGCAAAAGAGGCATCAAAATTAATTGGAGTAAAAAAAAAATTTAAGGATTTCGAATATGAAAAGAGAAAAAAAAAAAAATCAACATCGACTTTTATTCATTGCATTATATAATCTATTCAATGAATTTTAATAGCTATGCAACGGTCTATTTTCCATAAACCTGAAGAGTTAGCTCTCACGCTGTGTTCTTTCTTCGTTGGCAGCGCTTTAATAAACAAATGCCGTGAAGTTCACAGCTTGCTTGAATTCATGGGAGAGCTTGTATAAGGACAAGTATTAGCGTTAATGGCGAAACTGAGACCCCCGCGACCTCATACTAAAGTATTTTCTTAGCTATAAGTGCGTCAATTTATTTGCAGGGAATTTTTCCTATAATAACTTTTTCCTTATAAGGCCTTGGTTCCATGCTTAGTTCTATGCCTTTAAATCGAAGTTTAAGTTTTTTACCACTAGTAGTAGTAGTCGTCAAAGGCAGGTTGCGCTTATCTTTTAAATGACTCTGGTAAATATATTCCTGAACAGTCAGTAAAAACGGTAGTAATTATCAGCTTATTTTCTTTTTGTCTGTTGAAGTTGCTGCTGTGACCCGCTTAGAATCTCATCTCCGCGTATTAATTGAAAACTCCCCGCTCCAGTGTAACTTCAACTACAGTTACGACGGTAAAACAAAGGATAGACGGACGGATAGATAGATAGGCAGGATCAAATTGTCTTCCAGGATATATATACCTTATCCTATCTGATCGATACAGCCAAGTGGAGCCTATTCCATTGTTATCATATCCAAATTTTCATTATCCCCTGTTTGAAGCTTAATGCCACACATTTTTATGATTTATAATTTATCAAGTAATACTTTTTTAATTGCTTCCATACGATAAGCTTCTTGAATGTTTCCATTTTCAGTTAATAAAAATCGTTCAGACAAGTCTCGTGGTTATCATGGTTTTGAATTGTTCCAGCAACAATAAAATATTAAATTATGGCAAAAAAAAAAAAAAAATTTAAATCAAAAAAGATATTTGCCAGAGAATGATAAATATGAACCGCAAAAAACAATAAAAGCAGTGCCAATCTTTTGGTTGCCGTTACATCATCAACAACAACTCTAACCACAAGTGTTACATGATTTGTATATTATGCGGATGGCATCATACATATTGCATTAGGGTGGAACGCAATAAATTGATGACGATATTATCGTTGTGAAGAGCTTAGTAGGCTACTGTCTGTCTTAACATCATGATCTGAAGGCAAATCTCTATGATTACTAAATGAAAGTATGTGAACGAAATTTATAGTTCACTATAGAGGAAAATAGAACTCAGAGTTATTGCAGGCTTTATTTAAAACTCAAAAGGTTCCCACGCCACAGTATCATCAATGAGGACATAGACGTTACAAAAACCAGTTTAGTATAAATCAGAGTATCATAGAAATTCGTCTAATATTTAAGGAAGGACAAGCATTCTGAATATTCTAGAGCACCTTGCTTACTGTAATCGCTTGTACAAAGTCTCCATTTTTCACTAGTAAGTCTTACAGCACATTTGGTTAAATTAAAGCACTGACAATAGTGCTCATCACCGGGTACCTTACGTCACTGTATTCCTTATAAAGTATCAAAAATTATTTTCTGTTTCAATAAAGAGGGTAATCTTAGGTGGAAGAAAGATCAAAACGGAGACCAATGTGGCCCAACTAACTTTACAATAAGATATTGTTCTGTTTATTATAAAATTATTTCCCGAAGGCATGTTTACGTATGAAAGAGATTTAAAAAAGACAGTCCACATCTTTTTAAATGCCCGGCCTTATTGGCAAATCCGAATAAGAATGATCCGATTCAGTTAAATGTCACTAGCGCTCGTCCATAGGCCACCAATACATGGAAGAGAATCAAATTTTATCAGGGTGTCTCGAAAATACCGAACAGTGGATTAAACACAAAAATGCATAAGCAGATGTTTGGCAGACAAGCTGGCACACAGACGGAAAATAATTTAAAAAATAATTTTTATATGTTTGTTTGGTATAAAAAATATTTCAAGTCGTTCAAGGTTTTGTGTACGCGGATACCGTAACACAAACGACCTATAGAGTATAATTACTTAGCTAGTTAGGGGTTATGCTTAATTTACTTAAATAATTGGAGCGATTCATATGTTTTAGTAGGAAACAAATTATTAAAAATTTTTTTCCTTTACCTCGAACAAATTTTTGCCTAATATAACTAACAGTTGATTGATAAGACTGGCGTTCTAATACGCGTTGACGGACCATCAATAATACAGAATCAGAAATTAGAGCTTTCGCTTTGAAAAGGTGGGTCTTTATGCACGTAAAATATAAATATAAACGTTTATGCCTATGTGCGTGTGCATGTGATTATATCTAAATGTATATGTACGTAAATGTATCATCAACTTTCTGTGATTTTGTGCATCTACATATATGTTAATATACATATAGACACACAGACAGACAGACACACACACACATACGCACACACACGCGTACACACATTTCATAGTCTACGTATGCATTCATGTTGTGTATCAACCATAAAATATTACATAATTTTATTATTTTCTCTTGGATGAAAACGAGCACAACAGATACCTCGAATAGCAATAAAATGATTTTGCTTCGCACGTTACATTTTTTGCAGCTATTGTCAGTTTTTCTGTCTCGACAAAATTTATGAGTTTTACATTAACATTGTTGTTTGGTTATGGTTGCTGTTGTTGCAGTTTTTTCTTTTTTCCTTTTTTTTTTTTTTGTGCTCGGTTTTGTACACACACACAACAACAAAAAGCATATAAGAGCATAACCAAATATAACAAATAACGCATACACACGTGCCAAATAATAGATTATAATATATGTACGTAATCATTATCAGCTCGTTATGAATATTTTCGTATTAATGTATGCATGTACGTGTTAGATATATATAAAGTTATATATATATATATATATATATACGGGCGCGTGCAAACGAATACACGCAAAGTACACAAAATAACTTTAGTCGCTATCAAGCAAATCTTGGATATATTAGTAAACCCTTCTAGAGTTGCCATAAAGACAATTTTTATAAACTTTTTATCTACTGCAGGCAAAAAAGTATAAGCAAATATCAAAAACTTTTAGTGATGTACAGGGATTTGTTAATATCAGATTAATCAGATCAGATAAGAAAAATAAGCGCTTCCTCGTTCCTGCCTAATAAAGCCCAGGCGTTCGTATTTTTAGGTTTTCATTTTCTTTAGTGCAGTTTTAGAGGACAAATTGTGACGAGTAACACCCTAAGAAAAAAGATGGTGAAGTAATAAAAGCAAAAAAAGTATTTTGAAAACTATTCAACAATGGCAACAATGGGAGCCAGTTTCACTAGGCATATGGAGTTTCAGGTTCTCTGTGACACGCAGCGTAATTAATGCAGGTTTGAATCTAAAGAGAAAAAAATCACTTAATCTACCTACACCTGCCTCCAGTAGAGCATGACAGGATTTTAAAGGTATTGATTTTTATGTTACAGTTGAGATCATTTGCGTCAACTTTGGAGAGAAAAAATGTAATCGTTTTTTTAAAAAACAATATTTAAATTAATTTATCAAAAATCGCATAAGTGTTCCACTTCGAAATGTTATTTTAAAGAGATTATAAACTATTCAAATGAAAGTAATGTTGGACTTATGCTGCATGCTATGCAATTGGTTCTGTTTCGGGAAAAACGTATTTAAATTTTCGATTGAAATGCCACAGATATGAAAAAATTAAAATTTCAACGGTATATATGTTTTCATCATTGATCTGCTATTCTATAATTTTAAAACTACCTCCCTATCATCGCAAGTTCTTCTCCATTCTCTTTCCTCGACAATTTTATACTAGAAATCGGCGCCTGGCTTTTTGCCTATCAAAAACACACTCATACATTTTATATTTTAGATACCGCGAAATTATAGGAAAAAGGCCAAAAATATTTTCGATTATAAAGCGCAGTTCCAAAGTAGTAGAAAAATGCTTATCACAAACTTTGAAGTTCCTGCTTGAAGCACTGACTCCATCGAACCTTTTTCAGCCTTGTGTTTACCAATACCAATACAAATATTTTTTCAGCTGATCTATGGGATTTCTTTTTGGAAATGCTTTTAAGGGCGTTAAGAAAGTGAAGGCTTTTCAGATATATATTTTAGTAAAGGGAAGTTAAAAATGAACAAGTAAGACACCTCGAGAAAGTGCTCGAAATTGCAAGGTTTTCAATTTCAACCGTTTTCTTCAATTAATGAACTTCTTCCTCCACCAACTGAAAAGTTCACATCATCTATTGAGCCCAAAAAAAAAAAAAATAAATAAATTTCTATAAAAAGTTACAGTGACGTAACCTCTTAACACATTCTAACTTCGGCGACGTATTCATTTCATGTTCGCTTCTTTCATTTATTTCATATATTTCATTAGTTCCATATATTTACAGACAAATTGTAAAAGAGACCTCTTTTGTAAACGCGTAAAATAGTTGACTTAACTTACTACATTCTTTATCTTGCTTCCCTTCACGTTTCTTTCCCACTTACTTGACATTTCCAACACTTCCACTGCTAACATAGGCCGAGAAGTAACGCTATGAGCAAAGAAGTATTTTTTTTGCTAGTGCCGAGGAGAAGGAGTGACAAAAAGGCCAAATGTTGACAAGGAAAAACATTAGTCACTTAAGTCGCGGATGCTACACCCTTTTCCCTTCGGACATTTGCTCTGTTACTTAGTATTGATTTCGATCAGTTACAGATAATTTGGCTGATCAATGTTCAGTCTCCCCGGAGACACGAATATAGGTCCACATTCTCTGAGAAAGTGACTTGTTCCAACATCGAAGCCTTTCTCTGCTGTCTGAAAAATTAAGAAAAATTTTCTGTAATAATAGACAGTAGGTGTGTGTTTATGACACAATCTAGGCAGAATTCGGATAAAGAATTCGGCGTAGAATGGCTTCATTGTTGGGAAAACATGTCATATCGTTAATTGCAAATCAAAAATAAACAAAAGTAATGTAACGAAGGCTATGCTTTTCCTCAAGAAATAAATATAAAATTTACTAAACAAGTCTCCAATAAAATATAAATATTTTTTTAGTAAATCCAATTTTTTTCTGTCTTATTTTAGTTTTCTTTCCATGAACTTTTGCAGCTTTTTCCATAAATTTGCATTTTTCAACTCTTCTTTGACAGTAAAACATGTTTTTTTTTTTACTATTGACATGATAGCTTTTATCCGTAAAGCAAAAACTTGACGGCGTTTACGCAAGTATGAGGATTTGATCCCATCCTATATAGAATTGCATTTGGACTGCGAATTCTATTTAGATAAAACTATCCCTAATGCAAGGCTTCATTCTCCGGGTTGTCTGAAAAGATGAATTGTTGGAGTCCCGAAGTATTACTCGAAAACTAAGTGGAATTTATACTGCAATAGCATTTCTAACTTGGCTTCACTTTTAGGAAATCCTGTGATTTTCCCAATTTCTAAATAAAAGTAAATAAAAATAAATATTTAAAATTTTTTTTTTTTTTTCATACAAGTGTTTGTTAATAATCCAAGTACCTCTCTGTTATTTGTTTTCTGGTTTTCTTTCCATGAAATTTTCCTTATTTTTCATAAATTTTTTCTTTACTATTGGCATGATTGTTTATAGCCGTAGAGCAGAAACTTGGCATCATTTAAACAACTATACAAACCAAGACGTACATCTATATTTAGTCAATTTTCTACACAATTGATGAAATTCTGTATTTAGAATCAAGAATGAATTTATGCTGCGAAATCTATATACACACATACACATTATGTATATATATATATAATAAATGTACGAATTCTATTTACAATACAGAGTACGACAAAACTATCGCTAATTTAGTCAACGAGAAACTAATGACAAAAAATCTCATTATCGAAAACTTAACAGAATTCAGAATTACTTGCACAATTGTTCTCTTCACTAATCTCAAATGCTACATTGATTTCCTATTTTAATGCAATGAAAAAATCTTGCTGAAATATATGAAACATGCGGTGTTATTATTGATAATATTGCGAACTTGCGAACAACTTCCCAACAAAATGCAAGCTATTCTAATATGCTTACATGAACATAAACGTAAGTACTCCATAAGTATGCTTACAGAATGTGTGAGTGCATGTTTCGATGTATGTTCTTCGGAGAGAGCTCTTATTAATTTCATTGTTCATAAACCAACATACCCCTGCACTTTCCTGCTTATGTAACTACGACAACAACTTGATGTGATTACTTCGTTGTAACCACTTTTTCTTGTAATATGATGTGATTATTATATCATATTAGTTGCACGCTTTTACGCATTCGACATTGAAAAAAATGAATACATAGATTCAAGAATTTTACCGCAACTACATGTAAGCATACACGCTCACACACATTAAATGATGCTGACAGCTGCGAAGACAAAAAATTTGCTTTCATAGGATTTTGCATTTATTCTAAACCTATAGCATATCTTAAGGCTTATCGTATTAATATATTAATGTTGGCTTGCTGAAAGCGCTTTTAAAAGTTCCACTAAGTTCTAGGGCAACAAATACATATTAAATATAAGAGATAAAGCGTACGCTTGCTGAGTTCATTTAAAGCCAAACAAAAAATAAAACAAATATTTTTTCCTTAAAAAGTATTAAAAAATATTAAAATATTATAAATAATCATGCTCTTGTCCTCTGCTGACTGGTGCTTATATAAATTTACTCAGGCTGTATATATATATATATACACGTCATGTGCAAATGTGTACGACTATCAGCTACATATGGCATTTTTCGTTTACTTCGGTCTTCATTGTTATAAACCACGACAAGGATGCGGAGACGACAATGACAACGATGCTGATGACAATGACAAACTTCATATTAATGTTTATTTACTAAGCTTTTCCAACAAAATATATATATATATATATGTAAATATACACTAAATGTGTGTGTATATGTATTGCATATTCATGTATTTCTATATACATGTTTATGTACTAAAGGTAATACTTGCATGTGTACTGATTAACGTTAGGTTAGCTTAAATGAAATCTCGGATTTTTTACAAATTAGGCGATGTTCTGTTTGGAGTTTACAATCCCAACTTTGAACATAGATAGCCTTATTTAAAAACTATGCTGCTTCTTCTTTTCCAAATAAAAGTTAAGAATACATTTAATTTTATCAAAAGTTTGTATTAAGAAATTCGGTTCTGCGGACTCTGCTCCACAAATTGTAATACGAAGTTTTAAGCGCATTTCATTCATTCATTCATTCATTTTGTCATTTTGTCATTTTGATGCACGAAACAATTTCCGTTGACAAGATCTCTCTGTTCCTTGGTATTGTTGAGTACAGTTGCGCGCTATAAGTTGGAACCTTTCATTTTTACGAGCACCAGCAACTTACGTTAAACAAAGGCTATGTATTTAAGGTGTTGCTGCATAGTCAAATAGATAAGAGTCGCGACTACTAAACCGGTGTTCGCGTATTAAAATTTCAGTGCATTATATAATGCGATCAAAGTGGCTAGTAGGTGTTTAGTCAGTAAATGGATGACACTTCCCGCTTGAGCAGACACCGACCAGGCTCCCTCCATATTTCTGTCTGTTCTGCCACTGGTTTTTGATCATCACTGCGTCACACCTATAAAAGATTGGACGTCATGCTAAGTAGCATAAAACGCACGGACGGACAACGAACGACTTCTTAATAGATATAGAGTCCTACGATAATCAGGGTTATATACACTTGATCTTGACTCTGTCGTTTATTTCTTACAAGGAAACTGAATAAGTTTTGAAATTAAGGATACGAAGTTCAACGATAACCTAAATCATGTATATTTGTATGTTATGCTATGCTAGAAAGGAGTTAGGGAGACAAGAAGAAAAGCAAACGAAATTTCTGTGGTTCCACAACACAACAAATGCGAACGCACCCTTACATGCACATTCAAGACATAGTAAATAATAATGAAAAGTTAATCCCACTAAACACACATACACATTAGTTACATGTATTTCCACTCAAACCAAGGCAATACGTTTTGTGTGTACTAGTTTATCTTACAACAATTTTACGTGCATATTTAGATGTAGGTACACCTGTATGTCGTTCTTAGTCAATATACACGCTCCAGAAAAACCTTAGGTAAGGCTTCAAGCTGAAGAGTAACGCCATTAACACAAACTTGACTGCTGTAAAAATCACAAATTTTATGTTCATTTTTAAAAGATTTCTCTTTAAATACACACACACACACACACACACACACACACGCACACAAGTATATGTATATACAAAAAAGACACTAAGCCAAAAAGGAAAGAAAGAAAACAAAATTTGGCTGCAACGACAAGGCATTTGTCACGTATCGACTATCAAAACCATTTACTCGTTCCTCTGACATTTTATATTGAGTTCTTTTTTTTTTTTTTCATCACCAAAGCGAAGATTCTCACCTGTTTTCTTATTCCGCTTGTTATGACAAGATGTACTCATCGATTGTTGCATTCTTTGTTCGCATGCGATTCGCGGGCTTTTCATTATGCCTGTAATCGTTGCAATACGGAAGAAAATCCCTTTTATGCAAATCCTTCAAGCGTTTCGATGTAAATACAGGTGTTTTAAAGGAAGTCGAGACCACGAACATTCGAATCTGTATATATATATATATATATAGTTTGGAAGTGCGGTAATCTTCCATGCATAGCATAAAATAATCAAAATTTCGAAAGCATTCGACTATCGTGACGATTGCATGCAAGTATTAGTTAATTTTCCGATTATTGCTAATAAGAAACCGACCGAAAATAATCTAACGAATAAACATGAAAGTTACTCAAAACATTTTCTATGCATTTACATCACCGTTGATGCTTTGGTAGAGAAAATGAACAATCAAAACATTGTGCATTTTTCCATTTCAGTGAATATTTCACTCTTTAGGGTCTTTTGTGAAAACTTAAGCAAAAGAATGTACACATAAATTGCGTTTTTATTTTTGTATGCTATTTTTATGACCAATTCCAGAACACATTCACACAAAACAAGAAAACACGAAAAAGATAATCGTAAATATTCAAGTGAAGCATTTTCTTTATAGTAATGCGAAAAATAGTTAAAAGGTTTTTTTATTAAAGTTTCGGTTTAAATTTGTACTACTTATGTTTCGATGCTTGTATGTGTTAATCTTCTCTGTATTGGCTGTGAGAATATTTGCGGCAGATGAACAGACGGTTGAAACTTGTTAAACATGCTGGTGGGTTAATAAGGCAGATATGTTTCTTTATTCCCATCTGTTCTAGACGGAATTATTCATATTCCAGTCTTTTATGCATATGAAATTTCAATTGATCCCCTAATTGTGATACACTTTAAAAAATATCTAATTTTCATCTTAGATGATGCTAGAAATTAAAAGGATTTCATTGCAAATATTCTTCAACTCGAGGAATTTTCTTAAACATAAGCCGACTGTGGTTTTATAACGAACTCTATCCCAATGCGCCTCACGGGCTTGCACTTAGTTAGAAATCCCTCATCTTGAATAGGAAGGTCTCAATTGAGCCAAAGTTTGGGACCAAGATACGTTGAGGAACTGTTAATACCACATCCCCTTGTCGATAGTAAAAATTTCGCATTTTTAGCTTTTGACTGAACAGAAAAGCGTACGCTTGGGATTAATCCTCGTATCATTACTTTACTGGATCCACTAGGACATCACTTGAGGGCATTTCAACATCACATATTCGCAAAAGTGGAAGATGTGCTAAGATGCTTATTACGCCTCGAACCTGCGACTGTTTTACGGCGAGGGCACCCGTAAGCTGCTCTATAAGATTCAAAAGATCGTAGATAATGATTATAGTAAACGCTTCGATTATTAAGCTCTGTGACAAGTATGTTTTACATAAATATGAATGCTAAAGAAAATTTGTTGCCACGCCTAGCGCAAGTAAAATTATTACCGATATATTCTACGTGTTGAGCAGGTATTGCATGACGAAGAAGAAATCTGCAGACCTCTTATAAAGAACATTTGTTACCCACCACATATGACGTGTCCACGAATGTATTTACTCTCAAGCTTGATCTGGGTATAGGCTAAGTTTCAATCTTTTCACCGATAGACTTACAATGGCATGAGAATTAAAGTTGAAGCTCACTTTGGTTTCACACTTTCGGTTAAGATGATGCATCCACGCACGTACTGAAAGAACCGAATAAGTCCGTTTAAATACCACTATAATTGAGCTTTGACAGGAATGGCTGTGTCTTATTCGAAGACATGAATCGAATGGCTTCGAGGAGGATTTACAATTAGGTTGACAGCAGTTAGAGGGCGACTATTAATTAAAATACACTACAGTGTCCGAGTTCCGGCTTTCGACTTTCGTCTACCTTTTTTCTTTCTCTGGCTGTCAATGAGAGCAGACGTGTGTGTGTGTGTGTGTGTTCGGTTTCACCGGATTTTAAAAGGATTACAAGTAAACGTAAGTAAGAACAAGATATAGAACAACGTAGTAAGCATAGAAAATAGGAGGTGGAATAAGATAGGAATTAGATATAAGTAAATAGAGGGGCACGTCCGCTAGATTAGTGAAGCAACTGTAGGTGGAAATTGCATCTAATTTAAGAATAGAAAATAAGTCAAAGCTTTGAAAAATTTACTTTATAACTTATATGCTAATGCTTGTTACTAAATTAAAGTCGTGGTTGTGGTAAATGTGCCCACCTGTAGTAGTTGTGTATATAAAGATTAATAATTACAAGCTGTTCCTATCAGTATATATAGCGTTTTGGCAGATCAGATATTAAGCGTCATAAATTTTATAAGTCTAAGTATGCTGACCCTGGTTCCTTAATTTGCTCAGTCCAAGAAATACAAATTTCTTATAGAAAGTGCAGAAGTGACCGATTACACGAAGTACAAAAACACATTAAATATTCACATCCTTGCAATAGATGAATAGATGAGGTAGACAGGATTAAATTGAATCGGAATCTCAAGTTGCCCAAGAACATACGTATAGGTAAACTTCAATTGAATAGTGCGTAGGCTACGGCCTAATATCAAAGCTGCATCTGTGTGCAATAGACAAAGCACGAGCGGCTTGAAGACGGCATCATAGTTGGGCTGGCCCACAAATAAGTATCAGGAAGGAAATGAAGAGATACCTATTGGCAAGGAGAACGGAATTGACAATTGATTCAACTTTGAACTTAACTCACTAGATTTCGAATGAGATGGACTTCATCTGTGCTGTAGTGAATCCGCACAAAATTAAAACTCTTTTGATTAAAATGAATTCTTTATTGACTCATGTAATTCTAAATTACTTCTCAGTTACTTCTGACTTACTTCTGATTTACTTCTGATTTACTTCCGACCAAATTAAAGTAGGGTCAGTATCTTATATAATAAATAATTTAATGCTAACTTAAGCAACTAATACCAGTAAAGTGGGTTATTACTAGAATTATAACGTAAGCAACTAATACAAGTAAAGTGAGTTATTACTAGAATTACGACTATGTGGCTTACAACTAAATTAGGCTATCTTAACTAGGTTAGGTGCCATATTATGTTGAAATGTAAACTTAGCGTAAATTGTAAATGACGGTAGAGTGCGACAGATCGATAATGCTACAGTGCTTTAACATTATCGAGCTGTGATGCACGGCGGACTTATAGTCTTACTACAGGCTTAAGTTAAACTTAATAAACCGTATGCTAAATTTGTGAGATGAAGAAGATCATGGGCGATATTAGTTTTCATAATGTAGTCCTTTTGCACAGACCGCCTCCTTATGTAGTTCATGTATTTCTTCCCCTTATAGAATTGCGGCTATTTATTGCTTCCTATGTTCCTAGAATTCAATTTTACGAAAGAAAACTAATATAGAAAAGTACTTTTGTTAATTATAGGCGTGTCAACTGACTGAGTGCGAATATTTTTATTGAAAACTTTAAAATGTCTTCGTTATATATGCACATCTCCTATAGCTTTAAGCTCCTAGAAATGGTTGAAAAAATCCTTACCCATCACACCATAGAAATAGAAAAGCGTCCGTCATTTTCTTTACTTTTGTTTACGGGTAAACATCAATAGCATATAATGCACGATTGAAAGGATAAGCGAACGCGGCTAAATCGGTTTAGAATTCAGTTTTGCCGGAAAAACTGAGCTAAGCTTTCCTATTAAATGCATAAATTTACTTTTCATTAGAATTCACTCGACATTAAAAACAAGTCATTAAGATCCAGTTTACTACGATAACAGTAAATAAAGTATAAAAATAAATGTTCTTAGCGAGAAGAGTATGGCATTTAAGTGAGAATAAAATTGAATTTTTATACCCACCACTGAAGGATGGGGGGCATACTCATTTTGTCATAATGTTTGCAACACCCAAAGGAAAGTTTCAGAGATCCTGTACAGTATTTGTATATATCCTTGATTAAAATGAAATTCTGAATTGATTAAACAATGTCTGTCCGACTGGGTATTTATGTGTCTATATGGTATGTGGAAGTTGGCAGGAAGGAATTGGCAGGTTGGTATTGAAAATGGGGCCAAATCGGTGAGAGCGCAAGCCCGGAATAAACGCAGTTCCGTTTTTCTAAGCAAAAATTTCTGGTTTTTTACTCATAACTCACACTTTATAAAAAATAGGAGGCTGAGGAGGAGGTTTTACGCCTAAAAGACAAGACAAAATGCTTAAAACTATTTCTTACATTCTTTAAATGAAAATGTACTCGTTGGCTAAAACTGCGTTAATTCTAAACTAAATACGGTGAACAACGCATCCTAGCGGTTAAATTTTTTCTTAATAACGCCAATGATATTGGTATCAAATAAAAGGACTTCCGGAGTAGAAGCCGAAGAAATTAATTGTGGTCGACCCCACGACATGGTGGATGAATTTTTTCTTTAAAATACTGTCCAAATGAAAGGACTTGCGGAGTAGAGGCCCACAAGATGTGTTGATTCTAAATTAATTGTGGTCGACCTCACGACATGATGGATGAATTTTTTCGTTTAATTACTGTCCAAATAAAAGGACTTGCGGAGTAGAAGCCGACAAGATGTGTTGATTCTACACTAATTGTGGTCGACCTCACGACACGGTGGATGAATTTTTTCTTTTAAGTACTGTCCGGCAAGTTGTGTTGATTCTAAATTAATTGTGGTCGACCTCATGACATGGTGGATGATTGTTTTCTTTAAAATACTGTCCAAATGATAGGACTTCCGGAGTAGAAGGCGACAAGATGTGTTGATTCTAAATTACTTGTGGTCGACCCCACGACATGGTGGATGATTGTTTTCTTTAAAATACCGTCCAAATAAAAGGACTTCCGGAGTGGAAGGCCACAAGGTGTGTTGATTCTAAATTAATTGTGGTCGACCTCATGACATGGTGGATGATTGTTTTCTTTAAAACACTATCCATATAGGTATCAAATAAATAATCTTGGGGACTAGAATCCATGTTAATTTTAAATTCACTATGGCGGACGTCGCCACGTGGTAGATTAACTTTTCTTCACAATACCTTTTAGCGAAATAAAAGATGAAAAATAAAATTTTATCCCATTCAATTTTTTATGACAATAAATAAGAGGTTGGGCTTTAATGGTGGTGGGTATGCGAGATTCGTCCCCGGGCGACTATAATTTTCTTTATTTCTTCGGTTTTTTTTTTCTTTTGTTATTGTAAAAAAATTAAGAAATTCTTTAAAACAGATGGTTTCTTCAATTACTTGCCAACAACGCAAAAACAAAAAGACTTCGTTTAATACCTAAAACACTTAACAATGTGTGAGCACTTGAAATATTCATTTCGTTTATTCAAATACAGAGAATATTCTCCCGAAAAAAAATACAACACATAAAACCTAAAACAATACGTGAATGGTTGAAGGATTCTTTTGCAATCGTATCATGTCGCGCTGTGGCAGTGACAAAAACCTCGAAAGACATACATGTTAAGAGGTGTTTCATTGTGAACGACTTTCTATGAAATAAATTCGGTCACATGATGTTGTTAAATGAAATTTCTTCTTCTTTTTTTTCTTTTTACACGGGAAAAACTTTTATATTCGATTTTTACAAATACTCTTTTTCGTTATACGAAGTTTGGACCTATTATTTAATGCAAATTTTCAGAAATTTTATGTCGTAAACTATTCATGAACGTAGAAAGCCTCACAAAGTAGAAAACCATTTCTATGATATTTTATACAATTCCTGTACATATTATTATGTAGATGTAAAAGTGAAAGTGCTGTCGATTTTTCTTTTTAATTTGAAGACAAATTAAAATCAATTTTACAAAAAAATCGATGTTAATATTTGCATAAATTCTTACCAACAAGTGTAAAAATGTTTTTGTTTTTTGTTTTTTTTTTTTTGCACAACAAAACAATAGAACTCTGCCTTAAAATCGGTATATGCCTGCATTGAGGCACATATAAATATTGATGTATATGTATTGTGTGTTTGTTTCGTTCTGATTTGTAAAGTTCATGATGTTGTGATGTGTGCAATAAAAAGTGATTTACATATTTTCCTTTTTTCTTTTCTGGTGGGCTCATCTCGAGCGTTGTTAAGATGTTCTTTATTTTATTTCCCTTGCATGTAAAGTGCACAAGTATAGCATTTGTTACAATTGTATTCTTACGCAAATATATATATATATATATATATATATATATGTATGTATATATATATATATATATATATATATGTATGTATTTGCATATATGTATATATATATATTTATATATATGTATATATATATATGTGTGTATTTATGTACTTAGCACTGAAGCACATATGCATACACCCTATGAATATGTTTCATCTTTATTTCTATCGTATGCATAAATAAAAAGGATGTTACCACATAAACAGCAGGCAATTATGTGCTCCAAATGAATAATGTTTTACTTGAATCATATGCACAAACGTCACAAGTACATCTACATTTACGAATTCATAGTGCTGAGTGCACAGACGAAATACATGTAATAAGCTTTTCACCCAAGCTTGTTTCATCTTATGTGACAGGCACAATCGAAGCACCGGAAATGCGCTTTTTCCATTTACTCATCCCAAACATCCCAACCATTCCAATCATCGCAGATACGTGCATACGTATATACATATACACATATTTGCATATTCTTATCATATAAACACACACACACACACACATATATATATATATATATTTGTATAACATCTTGTTTCTGAATTCTGAGCATTTAAATACATTTAAGAATATTTTATTTTCGCCGACAATATTCTCAGTCGCGTTTGCTTCAGCATCCGGTTGCCATTAGAGAGTGCCATCCCTATTAGCGTTTTATGTAAGTCATAAGCATTTAAATGCTTACAAAAAAAAAAAAAAAAAAAAGAAGAAGAAGAAGAAATTATAATAATTCGCTTTATATGTTAAGAACTCCTTACGCACTAATTAATCATTAAAACGATGTATTTCGGCAAACTTAAGATTTAGGCCAATTCTCTATACAACGCAACGTTTCGGAGCTTATGCGGGCATAAGGGAAACAATTTATGAAAAGTTGACTTAAGTCTTTAAAGTATTTACTAACCTCACATCTTGAAGATAATTTTCCGGTATAGCAGGAGTATCACTGCGACTCTTGTAACGAATTGAAAAGTTTTTTTTGTCTGTTTTTAATGTTAACTTTAGTTTTGCTTGCAAATAAACTGATGCTTGTCGTAAAAACGTTAATAAATTGTACACGAAAAACAACAGAGGAAGATAAACATATATTCGAAATCGTAAAAATTTGAGAATTTAAACAAACATCTGTCGATTTGTCTCATTTTTAACTTTCGTACATTTTACGAAAATTTAACGAAATTCTTATGAAAAATGAGTGAATTATCTCCAAAGGAAAATACTCACAAAAATCGTTCAAGTAGGTCTTACTATATACGGAGAAAGAGGAGGAAAATGTTCTGATATGTGGTTATGTTTTTTCGTACCCACTTGACAACTTTGGAAACTACTTACGCCAAACAAGAACAATATAATACATGGACAGACTGACATTGCCAAATCTCCTGTGGGTCTTGGACTAGCAAGTATATATATAGATATATATTTTAAAATGTCTGCAGATCATATTTTAGATGAAATGATGCTATGAAAGGAAACTCGCTCGTAAAGCGACCCCAACGCTATAGAATCCTTAACCATTTTATTTTTTTGCATTCCTATGGTTTAATGCTGTACTTTATTCCACCTATCAATCTATTCTATTTTATTTCGCCTAGTATAATATCATGCTTCTTCTTCCATTTTCTGCCCAGCACACAGCTTGCTCTACTTTATTATCTACGTACACTTACCTACTTATGCACACTCTCTTCTACGTAGAGCTGCCACACGAATAGGCGAAATGCCATTATAGGTTAAAAGTTCGCGGTGCTATTAAGAAACCCATACAAGAAACCTTGGTCCCCTTTTTAATAGAGGAAACACCTTCTCTTTCGTGTTTATTAGGCATTACTCTTTCCAATTAGTCGGTGTTTCCATCGGTCACTCATTGTCCATTTCAGGCGCCCAAAACACACATTCTTGTGTAAATAGCATCAAACAATCCTAAGTCATTTGGGCAGGAATCTCATATTTAGTTAGAAAGGCGGAAAATGGATTTCTACTGTACCGAGTCTAGCTTGAATAAAACACTCTTGTGCTCTTGAAACACACTCACTGGCAAACACTCTCTTTCACACAAAGAACTGGTCAGGATTAACTTCTGTAATTAGCATATTACTCTTGAGAGGTCCGGTTTAGGAACAGAAAGTCCACAATAGATTAAAAATCTTTAACTTCCTATCTTCACTCAACAACCCAAAAAAAAACTTCCTATCTACCGTTCAATTTAATGGTTAATGATATTAAACTAAAGTTTAACTCAAGTGTCTACGTGAGCTAATTAAAATTCCAGAGAAAATGTGAGTGGGATCTGTCTCAGTACGGGCCCGCAAGAGGCAAACATTTTAATTTATACACACAATTCTCTTTTTACACGATTTTTTTTACACGAATTTGATTTAACACCAGTTCAAAAGAAAAAAATTT
>KK502513.1:798565-829619 GCA_000688735.1 Glossina austeni
TCATTAAAATCATTTACAAAAAAAAAAAAAATGCATCACTGTATAGTTGAAGTTTAAGAAACTAAAACTTTTTGACGATGAATTTGATATCAATTATGAATTCGTCTATAGAATTTTACATTTTCTCAAAAATCAAAAGGGATTGACGAGGAACATTTGAACATGGTAAGGGGTCGTTAAGGTGCTGAGATTGCAGAATAATTTTTGAAAATAATTAAAAAAAATTATTGTACTAGAAAAACATATTTGGAACACATTTGAGAACAATAAACACGATTTTCTCGAAAAAGGATTTTTCAAAACACCCCGTATTACTAACAAACTAACAGCTAAAATTTTCATCTGAGTTTTCTACACAATATTTTTAATGAAAACATTTAATTTAACGAAACATGAAAACATGTAGAATTTTTTCGATAAATTAATTTAAACGCTATTAAACACAGTTCAACTTTGACCCAAATATCTTCAAAAACTCCTATGGGTGTCATTACCTTTACATATACAGATTAAAGTTTTTTTCTTTTAGATTTAAAAATCTTAGTCACACTCTGGCCCCCAGACAATATTAAATAAAAATAAGCCCCTGTAGAAGGTCTTCGGTGTTGTCACCATTTAACATATCTGCCTAATAATCTCCTCGAATATTATTATTCTTTCACGGTCTCTTCTATTCCAAGAATATTCTCAAAACAATGTTTTTTTTTAGGCCGCCCCCTTTAAGTTTATAATTCGATTATGTAAAAAAAAAGAAAAGAACGGTCACAGAATCTCTTCGTTAATTTAATGGAGCCACTTGGCTTACGAAAAGAAATAAAATATTATGAAGAGGACAAAGCATCTCCGTTCCTAGAGCGGTGTTTGTTGTTTCCGCTGATATTTAGTTTAATCGAGCATTTATTGGGAAAACATAATTTTTAAAATTTTTGACACCATAAAGAAAATTTAAGTTATTTGGAGAAATTGTAGTCAGAACTCTTTAGCTTTTGATAAGCATTTTTTTTTGGAAGTTCGGTTCAACGTTCCGATATGTCTTCTTAACAGATATCATTTGATTGCGTTTAACCCATAAAGCAATCAAGTTTGCTAATTTTGTCTGCCTTACGGTTGCCACAACTCCTTCATGAAGCACTTCTGAAAAGGAACATTGATTCTGAAGCTTCAACAGGGTTTTGAAAAATTATAATTAGAACTTTGCCTCGAACCAATTGTTCGTGGGAACGAAGAAACTAATCAAAAGGTTTTATGTGGCTCGTATATTAGGATCGATTAAAGGATTATTTTAGATCGATTTTAATAGGAAATAGGCGACGCAATATCTTGCAAGCCTAATGGAATTAGTAGCTCATCTAAATTTCAGGTTAAAGTCGCTTTTAATCGTTCAACAAAGTTCTACGTCACATACCTTACCCAAGTGCGCATTAATTACACAATACATTATTTCTCTTCAGTGCTAATGCACTACAACCAACTTTCATATGATACCAAGCACTGAAGCTATAGTCACCAACACGTGCAACCCATCGCTGATAAGAAAGAAGTGAATGAAAAGTAAAGAGGAAGATGCTTATGCGATCGGTAAGCGTTACGCCTTTACCTTCCAAGCCTTTAGGCGATTGTCGCCTGTACGTATATAACATTAATCATCAGAATAAGAAGAGAGAGAAGAGGGTAGGAAGTAACCTGAGAAGTACTTGTTTGATCGTGTTAAACTTTACCCCTTTACCAATCGACGACTCTCTCTATAGCTGGGATGACGTATCACTCGTAATTAAAGTATCGCCTATTGTAGCAAGGATTGAAGAATCCGGGTATGCTGACTTGCTAATCGCGCTTGTTAACCATGTGCGTAGGCAGAACATCAATCACCCTTAGACATGAATACTAAACGCAGAAATAATTCCTTTTCGGTGTTTTATTCCAAATATTGTCCATCTCTTGTTACAACTTTCTTGTTCTCTTTCTATAAAACAGAGATTCCATAATGAAACGTCCTCAACCCTTTTGAGACTTTTGACAAAAGACTCTCTTCTTCAAACTCTATTCATCAGAAGAAGAAAAACGCTATTCGGTTCACACAGACTATAGGAAAATTTGAAAACTTGCGGGTAATCTCTCCGCCTACTTTCACACTAGATTTTTTGCTTAAATATTTTAAATATAGAAATTTTTTAAGATTAGCTTGTGTTTCAATTTAATTTTTGCTTAAGAATTAATGCGTTTTCATTTCATTATGGATTTTTAAATTATATAACAAAAGTCTTTGACCTACAAACAGTTACGCATGCAATAAACATATGTGTACACGTTTCACTACGCAAATACAATGACACAACAAACACGTATAATTTTTCTATGGTTTGAGAGGCATTAAAATACAATAGTTGGCAGATATGCAGAAAAACCGCCAGCATAAACTTCTAAGGCAACGGCAATCGAGTTTTAAGCACGAAACATAAAATATTATAAATAAATGTATTCAGAGGAAAACATAAATTGCCAACATTTTTATATGTAACGGATTTATTTCCGCACAAATGCATATGGCAACCATTCTACCGCCAGCGTTAAGATTTTAGGTAAATGTGTTTCTAGTGGTTCGGAAAGATAGCGTGTGCACACACTAAAGTGCAAAAAAAGAAGTTGGCAAAATTGTTTTCCCAACTACACCGAAAAATTTTTAGCAAAATTATAAGCGAACAGCATAAGATAATGAAATATTATATCTGCCTGTGAGAGGATGTGAATAATAGAAAAATACTTTTATATGAAGGCAAACCGACACACAATTTAAATAAAAGGGAAACAAAATTTAAAATTAACTGTAAAAACTTGACCATTGAATATCATTAATGATTGAATATATGAAACATTAAGATTTTACTTTAAGTAAAATTTAGCAAAGCAATCAAAGTTTACTGAAAGAAACTCTAAAGTCTTTCTCATACATAAACTAAGAATAACTTTTGTAAAACAATTTTTGTGTCGGGCTCACATCAAACAGGGGCCACTGTATGTCTTTTGCAATATTGAAGAAAACATGAGATAGTTGACCTTTCAAGGCTGCAAAAGTTTACTTTACTATGCAATAATTTCAATATCAAAGCAAAACATCTTAGTCTTAAGTACGATTTCGAAATGTTTTTCTAAATTTTCCCTAAAAAGAAAGTTACGAAAAAGCAGAAAGATGGACGAATAGAGGCACATAAGTGTATGCACAAATGGACTCTTAAGCTTCTGTGTAACCAAAAGTATAGACGGACAAATGAACATACAGGTTGACGAAAGAATAATTAATAGACGAATAGATAAGTTAAGAGAGCGATGCATCAACAACCCAAGACATACAAGGACGAATAGGTAAATAGACAAAGCAAATGCGAAAACGAATATGAGCGGAGCATAAGCAGAAAAGTCCCAACCGATGCATGCATGCAAGTGAAGAGGAAGAAAAATGAAATAATTAATAAGGAGAGTTGTCGTAAAAGTAACTAAGACGAAAAGAGAAGACGCCGAAAAGAGAAACGTAAGCGAATCCGAACACGGACGGATGGACACAACCAAAGGTATGGATCGGTGAACAATTGGAAGGTGAGCATGTAAGACGGATGTATAGATAAACGCAAAAAGAAAAACCAACACTTTCGCTGATAGTTCAGTTGATCGATAGATAAATCTAAGAAATCTAAGAATCAAGAAAAATAAGAAATAGAGAAAAGAGAGCAAGCGGTTTTCCGTTAAAGTAAATAGCGTGACACACAAAGCATCAGACAAGCTGGCAGATGAAATATAATTATAAAGGAATACGGAGATAAATATATAGGGAAGAAGAAAAATGAATGGACGGATAGACGGGCATATCTATTAACGAACAGATAAGCAAGTTAGAAAATGGATAGGCGACAATACAGACGCACAATCGGACGGGCGGATAGGCCTACATAGAAACTGGAGAGATAAACCGATTGAGAGACGATTAGAGGCGAATGGGTTGATGGGCCCAAAGGCTTAGAAGAAGAAAGAGATAAGGTACGCAAACGTTTTGAGTTAAAAATAAACAGAAAACTAGATGAACAGACAGAAGAAGGGATGGATAGAGATGGAACAAAAGTATACTCCAATGGATGAACAGGACAGGGGGATAAACGGACAGGTGCAAAGACAATTAGATTAGCAAACAGCAAGCGGATGAAACGATGTATGAACGGAGTGATATATCATAAGTAGATAAAGCAACACACGAATTTGCAGAGCGAGAGACGAACAGGTGGATGGATAGACAGATCCAAAGGCAGGGAATCTAACTTTTAAATCCAATCCAGCCCACAATCTGATCCTTCTTTCTATCAAAACATCCTCTTACCTTTGTCGGAATGACAAAGCAGCAGTAATTTTTTTAGGGAAAAACATCAAAGAAAACCATGTGTTGAAGTTAAACGCACATAGAGTCATTGTACTTAAAACCCATTAAAAACATCGACTTAACTACATTTCATTATAAAAATTTTCTGAAAAACATGCTTTTATTATCAACAAATATTTTCGCATTTCAATCTTTTGTTCTTTTCAATTATGTTTAAATTAATTTAGAATTGTTTTTTTTTCGTTTACAATTTAATTTAAAATATTTAATTAACTATGTTCTCGTCTCTGTGAACTTAATTCAAGAGAAATTAATTTTACTCAAAAATAAAATCATTGAAAAAATTTTAAATATAATAATTTGAAGCAATGCTTGCTTTTGTTTTCACCAGTACTGTGGCCAAGTACCCGGTATTTGCATAAACATTATTCAAGATCCATAATTCAAGTGGCATTCGTATAATGGAAATTTACCACAACATTATTTTCTATTTCTTGCAACAATACCAACAAACAGCTTATATTCTATATATTAACCGAATAAAAATATTAACAAAAAAAAAAAAAAAGTGCTTTTGATAATAATTTTAAGACTATTTTGTACATTTATTTTTTTCTTTTTTTTTTTTTGTTTCTTTATCTTTTATAATAAACTGACTATTATTAAATTGAAAGCATCGTTTAATTTCTTTACGTGGATTTTTAAAGATTTTCAAAATAAATTCAATTGAAACCTTTAAAATATAATCCGTTATACCAACAACAACCTTCTAAGCTCAAAGCAACTAAAAAAATTTTGTTTTTAAATATGTCTCTCTTGCTGCCTAGACAAAATCCTGTGTATAGAAAACTTATACACACGATTGTGTTTTTCGGTTTTGCATAAAAAAATCGCTTTTTCGTATGCATAGCAAACAAGATTTGCATTTGTGTGGTTATTGCTTGCTCCGCTATTTTTTTTCATTTTTTTTTTTTTTTTTGTTTCATTGTTTTGGAACCTTAAGCTGTATAGGAATTATTTATAGCTAAATATTTTTCCATAATTGAAGCACAAAAAACATTGTTAAGCCTTTTAAAATGAAGCGGCGTTTAAAGGCTCCGAAAAATGCGAGTATAAGGTATAATATCTTAAAATATCTATCAGGCCAAATTTTTTATTGTAGATATTGAAACGTAATATGCGGTTTAAAAAAAAAAAAAAAAATTGCTTAAAATAGGATTTTAATGCTGTGGTCAGGCTTAAAGTCACGTATTCGCTTTGAACTCACATCATCTGCTTCAGGTTATTGATAGAGGGCGGGAAGGTAAACTAAAAATGCAATTTAGTGTTACATGGCAAGCAAGGACTGACATGACAATCAAGTAACACTAATTTCGGATAAAGATAAGGGTGTGTGTTCTTTTCAGCCCGGGGGTAGTGGGTGTTTCACTTGGACATCATCGATTTCAATCTCGGTGCAACTAAGCGTTGATAAGAAAACAACGCAACCTAGCATTTGACCCATCGATTTAAAACCAAATTGGGATCTTAGCTTTACACGTTTAGTTAGTCGTTTTGTTTTGTAAAATAAATACTACTGTTACATAATATTGACCCTTTGCCCCTCCTAAGTTGAATATAAGCTAACTTTGTAGTTCTTGGCAGAACTCTTATGACGACATAAAGTCCACATTTTATTATTCGGCTCGTAGACTGAACACATGAAAATTAGAGAGCCAGACTGACGGACAAGCTTGCATCGAGAAAGTGCTTCTGAATCGATCGGTATAATAAAAGACAGGACTTTCTCAAGTTCTTCTGCGTATTGCACACACTCGCACTAACTTCATATATGTATGAAGATATGTGAAGGGTTCTGGAAGGCCATAGGAAATAATAAAATATTTAACTTAAATTTAAAGTTCAAATGTGACTCGAAGACATGTTGTGGTAAAACTAGGCTGAAAGGCGGGTTTGTAAATTCTTCTTCTTCTTCTGAAAGTCAGCAAATCATAACAGATGAGTAAAAAAGATTTAATGTGAACACGAAATTCGTTGTGGGAACTTTAATAGATTGACAATTTGTGAATTCATTAAAATCTAAATCAGATTTTCATGATCAATCCCAACTAAAAATGTCTGAGCATATTTCGCATTTTTCATTTCAATTTTTGGCAAGTTTGAGAGAAATCCTCAAATAGAAATGCCGTGCGATGTACACTAAGAAGCTTAATATCGAATCTTATGTGTTTAGTGAAGTATGTAAAGACGTACGCACATTAAAAATAGCATTTACTTAAATATACTGGCGAACCGATCGAGTACAGCAAAAAATCTATAAAAATATGCTCATCTATATGCATCAGCGTCTCTGGAAATTAGAACGGCATTACGCAACGATATATGTGTGTATGTGTACTCATGCATCCTATACAAAGATTAGACATGCTGATGCTTATGCTATACCCAGCACATGCATTTACATACACATAAATACCATCAGAAAAATTACAATAGTGGCAGTGATGGTATCCATTTAAAATCCATTAGGAGCAGCGAGCGAATGCAACGGAATAGCGGCAGATAGCAGATAATAACAATAACTTAAATAACTAATAACAACGTATCGTTGGCAAGAGTATAGGTACAACACACATAGCCTAAAGAAAGACGGCTGTGTCTGCCACAGTGATACTATTACTATAACGATACTATTTACCAATAACACATCAAAAGCTGTCAAAGGAAGCGGGTCACGTTTAGTTAGACTTTGTGAGAGCGTACATGATACTAAACAAATCCTTTTACAACATTTTTTTTTTCTCTCGGAACTACCCTTAGGCAAATGTATATTAAATTGATTATTTCATTTGCTACGAACTTATGTGCATTTTCAATAAAATTTAACTCCATTTCTTCATTACTGCCCTAGTTGTGTCTTCAGCATTTAATAGGAAGTTCAGTAAGGCAAGACATGCTTAGTTAACATCTTAGATTGCTTGAAAAAGACAATAGGCAACAATGAAGACTGCTGTCAGCTCTCCTTCTTTTTTTTTTTGGACAGGAATTTAAAATTGATCGCTTTGCGAAGTTTTTCTTTTTTGAAAACTTAATTTCATCTAACGTGATTTCGATACCATTGTCTTGTACTTACACAGGAAGTGGTCTTGCATGCTAACGTATTCATCCTCTTATCTGCTCTTCTAACATAGCATTACTCACTATATCGAATAATTGTTACTGCGGTAACTGCATACATACTGCAATAGAACTCTTCATGTTGCGTCTAACGTTTACTTAGCATACTTCATCATCAGTTGTTCACCTCATCAGCCATACGTATCTGAAAGCTGACCTTAAAAATGAAATATTTTCAGTAAAACATAAGGTAAAAAAAAATGTGTGTTTTTGCTGTGGATTTGAAAGTTTCGAATATTCGAGGAAGAAACTAATCGTTTATTTAGAAGTAAAATAAAACAGTTTGAACAGTTTCCTGCACTAGCAGAATGTGTGAAATCAATGAGCAAGGATTTTAGCTTGGGTGTGAAAATATTATTAGAATCAAGTCCGGTTTTGCAAACATCATCAGGCATTAGGTTATTAAGATGACTCGCATCGGTTCTACGAAGCATAGCTAAATAAAACAATTCGTTGAGCTGACAGATACACTGCTTTGGACCACACACATGTAAAGTGTAGATGCCTGGAAGAGCAATAAATGCTAGAGAGCTAATAGGGAACTAAGTGAAGTTGCAGAGAGACACAGGGAAGCAAAGATGAGTCGTTGGCTGAAAATCGGCAGGTGAGGTTCTAAAGTGTCATAATTATTAAATGCAGGTCATCGCTAAGTTGGGAAAAAGTACAGTCATCCAATCCTTTGCCTTACTTCCATTATTTCTTTATATTGCGAATTTAAACTATTTTACGTTAAACATTAGTCTAATACCTTCAATACTGATAACAAAGATATCATCGTTCTTTATATATAGTATGGGTTTTCAATGTTTCATTATATCTAAGTCTTTAATGCAAGTAGATTTTCATTCACATCACGCAGTTTTCAGGTGAGATGGAAAGCAACTCTAACCCAACCTAAAAGAGAACTTTATTAACTATTTTATTAAACAATTTTTTTACAGATATCTCTGTGTATTTGACTTACGAACTTACTCTCTTTAATCTTACTCTCTCTTCTCTGCATTTCAAAAGCGAAGAAATATCTCTAACTGGAAGGCAATAAAATCAAAAACTTAACCTGTTGTGTAAACGTAATATCCGACGCTCTTCGGTAATCTTTGATTTGAGTAGCCAGACCTTTTTGGGGCTATATGGCATGCTGCGCCAATCCCTGGACATACAACACTTTTCCGTTTCCATAAACCAGTTTCGTCGGCAAGCGTCCCCTTTTCAATTCGATTCATATCTGCGGGGCTTGCAGAGACCTCTTCTTAGCGATGATAACCAATTCTTATAATCCTCCTCAAGAACTGGTAGCTAGCACTCGCACGGAAAGGCCTTGGTCAACGATAAAAGAAGATTTTTCTTCATCACGAAGAAGAAGAAGAAGAAGTGGCCTTAGGTAGATTCATACCTCATAAAGCTTCCAACTGCTGGTTCCATCAATTGTAAAAAATTTTTTATACTATTGGATGATCTTAACAAATAAGATCAGTTTTCAAATGAAGGCCATGTGGAAAGTCATGAACTTAGTTACCTTCGTTCGGATTCACTTCTTAAATCAAACCGGTTTCTCATACGTAGATTCATATGCAAAAGACGGCAAAATTTAAGTGCAGAGACGCTCACTTCCTAAGATCAGAGTATAAACGATAAATTCAAATCAATTTGAACCTCATGAGGTACTTCTGAATATTTTCATTGCCGCTTGCTCTCTTATTATTACAATAAGCACACTAGCTCTCTATCCTATTATCCTATACAGTATAACAGCAGCCTGCATATGAATGCTTGAACAAGATGCTCAAATGCTTCCTTATTGTCTTATGACCGGAATAAAATTGATTTTCGAACATGTAAACGTACTGTGCTCGAGACTGTAAATCATGTCAACTGAATTTTTTGAAAGTGAAAGTCAAGATTTTAAGGATAAAAATCTTAAAGTATTTTATGCTTTAACAAACATTGGATATCGATCTAAAATTTCGTATAAAAATTTATCCCTTTTTCAAGTTTTACATATTTTTTTGTTTTTTCACTCACCGCTATTACGATAACAGCAATCTTTACTTGCAATGTTACAGTCGCTTTACCAGTCGAGTATAGCTTAGTCTTACTTGTTTAAACTTAAATAAATTGATTATGACGTGTGCGCTGAACGAAGGATCATGTGTTAGCTTTTGTGATGACACCGCAATTTTTCCGTTTATATATATATATATATATATATATATAGATATATATCATTTGTGTATGCACATACCTGAATCTATGCAAAATAATATCAATTTTGATATATTCACAAGACAATCACAGACGTTCTCTCTTGTTATTTAGTTGGTTCTTTTTATTTTCAGATTAATTTAAACCGCATAATAAATTTGCATTATTGTGGCATACATTAATGTCATTATTAATCAACTTGAAAATTTATCACATATGTTAAATAAATGGATATATCATTTAATTATGTAGCATCCTATGATTAATTGTCAACATTCATTTCTTTTCTTTTTTGTTATAATTTTGAGAGCAAGAGACATTTGTTCAAAATTAATATTAATTTTCTTTTTTTAGGACAAATTTTCTTAAGATAATTCAGCAGCAATGCTCGGTTTGTGTAGAAGTTACGTAGAAAGCAAAATAATCTACAAAATGGGAAAAATAATTGCATTCATCAGACATCTATAAAATGTACGCAGTGCATAACAGAATCAAATAAATTATAGCCGATTGCTTGTCAGTCCGTCCGTTTCAAATTTCAGCTGTCCGTTTATATTCTCGCCAGATTACTTTTGAAAATGTTTGGAGTCGATTCACTAGATTCGCTTTCAAAGAAGCTTTGAAAAGGCCTCATCTCTTATGGAAGTTGATGGATATATTTCCTAGATATGGGTATCTGCGTCCTTCTGCAAGTATGTAATGGAAGGTGGCTGGGTACAAGTTATGTTTTGGGCTTAAGTTATATTATAATCTCTTAAACGATGTCATACTTATCTTCTTTTCTTATCCGCCTGAGTGGCCGAGTAGACAAGAGTCTCGACTAGCAATCCAATGGTCATGGGTTCAAATCTCAAGTGCGGTAGAGTTTCTAATAATAATAATAATAATAATAATAATAATAATAATAATATTAATAAAAAAATAAAGCCGAAAACCTTAGATGCTAGTGCTTTAAGACTTTAATCTTAGAATTTATTCTCTGGCTAAATTTATATAGTAATAATAATAATAATAATAATAATAATAATAATAATATCTTCTTTTCTTATATGGTAGCTAAGCGAAGAGTTCCTTACACTTTTACATAGAGTGTTACATTTACATAGCATGGTATGCTTACATAGTGTGCCACGTTTATAGAACTGTCCCATTATTTTAATGCTTTAGTTTCTTGAACGTGAACTAAATTCACTTTAGTGCATAATCGGCCATAAAATACTGTAGTCTACACAACTTGACCCATTACCAAATCCACTAAGGAATTTAACAACATTTATATGCGATGTTGTTCAAAACTTGCGCCACCGCTTCATCTTCCAGCTTTACCTCTTGTGCTAAATTACCATTTTCCGTTTTCTCAGGTAATCTCAAAGACTTTTTTCATATGAACGCTATTTAGAAGGAGAAATGCAAAGAATCTTTGGATCCAAGGAGGAGAGATCGTTTATAAGCCCGTATTACCTTTCAATATCGGTTTTCATTAGAATATTGCTATAATTATGACAAGTAGGTGAAGCATAAGGACATGTAGACGGACATAATACGACGGACATATGACCAGTAGGTGGAGCATAAGGACATGTAGACAGACATAATATGCAGAGGTTTAAATCGATTTAGCAAGTGACTCTGAAGTGAACTAGGTGAAGCACAAGGACGTGTGGACCGACATAATACGAAGAGGCTTAAACCGGTTTACGAAGCGATTACGAGGTGATTGACGACACAAAAGACTCATTTATCGCAAGTCATTATAAACCGATTGGTATAGTAAAGGATGGGTCTTAGCAAAGCGGCATGAATGTGTGTATGTAAGAAGTCAGACCTAAGGTGCGGGCAGTTCACCAGGGGTAATGACTAACGGTAGTAAGTAGGCCTTGACTCTGAGAATCTTTTTTTTCTTATTCTACGATACATTCACATCCTGCTTTCTCGCAAAAATGCGTTTAATTTTATCAACACAACTCCGTGTATATGTGTGGTCCATATTTTTTAATCATAAAAAAGACTTCCGCGAACAAATAAGAATTAATAAAACAAAACCTGAAGGCCAACTAAATTTTCCTTCACACCTTTTCGTATTTCTGGCTACCGCACTCAATTATTTCTTGAACTTCGTACATACTATCGTCCTGCGATCGATAGGAGCGGAACAGAGGGAAGATGAGAAGAAGACCAATAGAAAACTTACTATGTTTATTAATGCAAGCATTTTGTGAATTGCCCGATAAGTCATTCAAGTTATTGCGTAATAACGTATATATGCACTCGAGCAATAAATGCAATAATAACATAAATTGTGGATATAGTTATCGAAACGATTCGAGCCCAAATATATTTCTCTAAAGTTCTTAGGCACTATATATAGATATAAATGTAATAAATTTTGCATTCGGATATGGCGGTAAAATCAAATTTAACTGATTTGCTGATTCAACTTTAGCAACTTGTGAAAGAGGAAAATCAAAAAAAATGTTTGGCTGCGATGAAAAGAGAAAAAACATAACGCGATTATTATGCAACAAGAGTTTTGAAAGCTCAACTGCACCGGTGGTGACACAACGAAACAATTGAAAAATCAACTTTAGTTGCCAGAATTTGTCATGCTTGTCTTTCGAAAAGTATGCAGAGCACGAGTCAAAGATGCATAAGGAGAAGCTAGACGCAACCTGATTTTACGTCAATTTGAATTTACTTGCCTTTTTTCTCATTTTCTTTCCTTTTCTTTTTTTTTTTTGCTTTTTTTTTTTATTATTATTTTAACAAGAAATTTTCGTCTACGTTCAGAATTGAACGAAACTACATTTCGCAATTGCTATACATTTGCACCTGATGTGACAAAGTGAAAAAGTTACTTACCCGTACATGCATATTTAAAGATGCCGATATATATATATATATATTGTATTTGCACTCATCCAATACCATTTCACCCAAGTGCACGCACATACAAATAATTTTACATACATACATACATACATACATACATACATACATACATACATACATACATACAAACATACATACATACATACATACATACATACATACATAAGTCGAGGGCGGCATACAACTATATGAATCTATATGCAATACATAGATATTAGCGGGCATAAGGCAGGCAGGCACTAATACAAATTTCTGTATATATAATAAAAGTGTTCAGTGGCAGATAGATAGATAGATGCGGGTATATGTGTATGACTTGGGCAAATATGTGATTGTAAAGTGTAAGTGAGTTTGAGTGTGCGTATATATATTCATTTACTATGCGTTTGTATTGTAAATAAGATTGAATTTTTATAAACATTTTTGTGTGATTTCTGTTTGACATTTGAATAATTCGTACATTTCACGCTATTCTAAATTTCGTTTTCTTATTTATTCTCTTACATCTCTCAATATATATATACTTTTTTTTTTTTTTTATTTTTGAATGAATTTAATTCCACATCGGACTGCATCAGCCATGTAAAGCAATTACTTTAGGGATTTTTTCTTCTTTTTATTTTTATTTTTTTTTTTTATTTTTTTTTTTTGCTTGGGCTAAAATCAAATCAAAAAAAGCGAGGGAAAATAAAACCTAGCAGCAAACAACAACGGAAAACTTTTCTAATGAAAATTTCAAACAAATTGTATGGGTATGCGGCGTTTCATTTGAAAATTTTTAACAAGCGTCACATTTCTCCCTGTTTATAGCAGTCGCATGGAAGTGATTTTATTTCAAATCTACCAAATTACACGTACACTTTTATGCCCGTGCATGCAAAAGAAGACGCGTAAATGAACCGCAATACGAGAGAGTTTGGACCATTGATTGCATTGTGCATTCATATAAAGTACGCACAAAATTTTCCTAACGTTGTGAACCTTTAATTTCGTAATGAGTAATATTTCATATCTTTGTTCAACAATTCGATACTTAAATGCTTAAGTACGAAAAAAGTAACGCCCTTAGCCGCTACGAGGAGTAACTTAGATTGATTAAATGTTTCTAGCGCGTGGAATCGTATGTCTCGGAAACTAGGAAAGTCTGTCTGTCTATCTGTCCGTGCATACCTTTTTGCTTCCCCGTGAAAGTCTGCTCTCTCTCTTTCTCCGGGCGACGTTTTCCGTGCAGGGAGGGAAGATTTTTTCTTTGTTTTGACAGAGGATTCTTTTCCCAACAGTGATCTTAGCATGAATGTCATAAGATTTACTGTAGCTCTAAAAAATACTATGGTTAAGCTGTGATCGCAAAGCTGGACTCTCTTAATATTTTCTTTAAAGGCCATTGAAATTTCGAAGGGAAGGTTCAACTTTAAATAAACAGCCAAAAGGGCATGCGTTTGCTAAATCGGCGAATACAAAGCTTTCCGTGTTCTTCAATATAACCTATCAATTAGGAAACATAGAATAGATTCGGATTGTATCGTGTATTCGATTGAAAGTGTAGCAATCTGCTGTCTGCCGTACGAACAAAACCTTTTTAAAATAGTTTCTGATACCACGGGTGACGAGAATCAACCGAAAAGCTCTACGGATAAAAATTCAAGAAATTTCGGGGAGTCCATGGTTACTACAAAATCTGGGACACATTACGCACTTGGAGTGTTATATATGCCTCGTCTCCCCTAAGCGACATGACATGGCCTATGCACATGCTTTTGTTCCTGAACTTCAAAAGTATTGATTGATAACCTCCTTCCGATCCCCTGTGACGAGATAGAAGGGTAATACATATTATCCCATATGCCATCATGCAGTATGGAAATAGGCAGTCCGCACCATCTGGTAACAATTTCACAAGATTTGTGTAGAACCCGCAGTTTAATCTCAATTTTTTTTTATTAGCATCCTCGACTGGCCGAAAACAATTTCAAGTAAACAAACAATTCATCTGCAATTACCAAGAAAACGCATGTAAATGGAGAGAAATAATCGAATATGTGTGCAATTATGCGCAAAGTGCTGCCAAGTCTTGTAAAAACATGATTTCAAATATACCCCACATACGAACGAACAATTAGATTGACTCGATTTTCGTTCTCTATTACAATTCAAATGTCATAAGACCTGCTGCTAGTAGGTCTTAAAAGCTTCGGTCTAAACCCGGCTAAAACGCTTTTATCCTTTAAACTAATATTTGTACATTTCTTCAGGCAATTTATAGATACGAGCGTGCAGAATTTGAAAAACCTTTTTAAAGAGCACGTTGCATAACAATTTATTGTGAGATCGAAAACACGACACAATAATTTCTTTATTAACGGTTTACTGCAGAATCTTTTTATAAGGGCGCCTCAATTGTTTGCTTTCTCCTTTTTTTAAGGTTATTCCGTAACATGTGTGTCGAGTTCTTTTTTAACTTTGCAGCTATTCAATGTCTAGCAGTTAATAACAATGCAGAAAGCACTCCAACAACAACGTTATTCAAATTATTCAAGTTCGGTCACGACACCTTTTCATAAACCGACGCGAATTGTTACTAGTTTTTCGCCTTGCGACAAAACTAAAATCAATGCATAAATTTGATAATCCTTCGCCATAGGCACCAGCAAGGGGTAAACAGAATATTGCAGTTCATAAAACGCGACTGTTAACGATGACCTGCAATTACCGGTTGCAACGGTGCAATGCAATGGTTTTGTCATAAGAATTCATTGATGCTTCCTTTGGCGCAGTGACTTCATTAATAAGCAAAACTGTTTGCTAGCAATTATTAAATTAATTGGTATTTAACATGTTATCTGCGTGCAATGTTTTTCTTCAATTTTTTCTCCCCTCAACGCAAAACGAACTATGCTTTTATGAAAAATTTTTTTCTTTTTTTTTTTTGGATATTAAATTAATTTGTTAATACTAAATTAAATAGTTTTTATTGTTAAAGTAGATTTTATCACTAAACAAGTAAGCACATTATAGTGTGGAACACAGCCCACCGCCCTATCAACGTTTCCCTTTCTAATAGCGGTTGTCCTTGGACGTATCAAAATACCTCAACAATTGCGACCTGCGGGTTTAACAGAAGATAACAAGACGGACATATGGACAGACAAGCTTCATTATAATAAAATTTGGATCTATTCCAAGTCCTTCTTGGTGCTGGATATATTTGCACAAACTTAATATAATCGCAAGTGGTGTAGGGTATAAAAAAAGTTTAGTTTATTTCTAGCTTTCGGATATTAAAAGAACGCGTATATGAAAAGATTTCCCTGTAAAAGTAACTCTTTAGCTATTCAAAAGTGCTCTAGTCGCCCGTGATTAGTTCCTCTCGTCTTTCTGGCGGACACAGACAAGCTTCGTTATAATAAAATTTGGATCTCTCCCAAGTCCTTCTTGGTGCTGGATATATTTGCACAAACTTAATATAATCGCAAGGGGTGTAGGGTATAAAAAAAGTTTAATTGATTTCTAGCTTTCGGATATTAAAAGAACGCATTAAGTTTTTGAAAACATCTCCTTGTAAAAGTAACACTTTAGCTATTCAAAAATGCTCTAGTCGCCGATGAATAGTTCCTCTCGTCTTTCTAGCGGACTATGGCTTGAGAGTTGGAAAAGTGCCTTTTCAGTTTATACCCGACAAAATGTGTTACCACAAAACCGGAAATGTTTGCAGGGTTTTACAAAAGATGGCCACTTGACGCTGCTCGATCTAAGTTCATTTTTGGAAACATAGCGATCACCCATGCAATCACAGTTGCACAGTAATGGTGGGAAGACTCTTATAAATAAAAGTGACATAGAAGATACAGTTACTAAAACTAGAACGAGTGATCTGTATCTTCTATGCACCGCAAAGATAGAGTTATGGGATAGCTATGTACGTTCAGATCTCTAATTGCTGCATCAATTGGAAAAGTTTTTTAGCGGAAATCGATTATCGTAAACTGGTTCAAAGTTTGCATAGTGCTTCCGCACAATAGCGGGAAATGATTGGACACTAAAAAATTATTTACTTTATATAGTTATTGTCTTTGTCTTATTTTCTACTTGCGAATGCAAGGGATTCTGGAGAAATGTCATAAAAGAAAGAGTAAACTAAGAAATAGAAGTTAACGTTAGAGATGTTCTTGCTAAAAATTGCAAACTAAGCTCATCATTTTCCGCGGACGATGCAAGATATCCATAAACTAGCGCTTAGCGATCAGTGCGATGGAAGAAAACAAAAATCGCCATTTACTTAAACTTCATGACTGTGTACATAAGTTATTACACTCTTTTTTTTTTTATCATACATTTTTGCGTTTACCCCTAACATCCATATCGCCTGCTGGGTTTATGTCTTTGTTTACACGGCAGCCTGCAATGCAATGCAATTTTACTTAATCGCATTATTATTATGGTCGTCAAAATTCCTTTATAACATCGCCATTTTGTTAAAATGTAATCTTTATTGTAATTTGTTGCAGTTTCCTTTCAACTGTGCTGAGCCTGATATCTTAGCAAACTATAATTGTGTTTAATGGATGAGTAGATTTCACAGATCGCACTCGACTATTGTGATTAAAAAAGTGGAAATGTGTTGCAAACTTAACTGAAATCTGTAGCCAACTTCTTGTCAATAATATATTCAGCAGTTAATAATTTATTGTCTTCTTATTGTCCTTCAAAAGAGGTGAAGTTTTCCAGTTTGGATTTATTTTTTCATTTAAATGGAGACGATGCCAATCTCGGGGCAATGTTGAGCTTCAAGAATAGCCAAAATTTAGACGTAACTAAATCGGGCGAAAAGGGCGGTCATCAGACGATATTTTTATCGAAACATTCTAAAAGAAGCTGTGCACAGCAGGGAGGTCCGTTATGGTATTTGGAAGCCCTGTAATCTTTAAAATTCGATTGCAATGGAATGTACGTCAACAAGGTTCCCAATAATCAATCGATAATTTCTGATTATGAAATTTTTGACTTTCTTGACGTAATGCTGAAAGACGTTCAGAAGCCCTTCTATATGTTCTTTAAATCAGGTAGTCCATCGTCATTAAATGCTTTCTTTAATACTTCGAAGGTCGGAAATTATAAGCAAAATTTAGTGCAACTTACTTGGTGAAGTTTTTCGCTAATTTGAGAACAGAAGAAAGCAAGATTTTTAAAGAGAAACGTTACCACGTTTTGATTGTGTTAGTATTTTTGATTACCATCTTCAGCGTCTTTCTGTCTTTTCGAACCACTAAGAGCTTCAAATTTTGTACACATATCCCAGGCAGCGGCTACCCTCAGACAATTCCACTTAAAGCACACATTATTCAATCCGCAAAACATTACTGCTTCCAGCCTCGCTTCTCGAGTTATAGCTTTTTCTGACTACCACTCTGTTTATATGCCTAAGGAATATTCCCTAAGTTATCGGCCTAATTTAAATAAAAAAAAACTTTGTTTTTCTTTGCCTGATATCCGGTTAAATTCTCGAATTAAACCAAACGGATTTTATGTGTGAAGGCGTGCGGTTTTGCATTTGTTAAATAATTCTTCCAGCATATTATTGCGTGTGCCTATGCACATTGTTCTCCAATGTTGTTATGTGTTTTTATGCGAGGTATTGTTAAGTTAAAGTGCACTCGTACTAACCGTCTCGGATATCTCAGAACGAACACGCAATTAGTCAAATAATTGTAAAGTAAATGAATAACTCGTTGGGAATGCCGTAAAGTATTTATTTTGACATTTTCAAGTGAACAAAAGAAAGAGACTCGATACTGATATATAGATGTTTTCATCTTACAACTTCAAAACTCTATCGCGAACATAATAAGATTTTTATTTTAAGAAAACTCCTCTCACATTATGTAAATACAACTTCTAGTACTTAGTTCCAAGCATTTTTATGTCTTTATGTCCTCGAGCATATAGTAAATCATATTCTTATCAAAAATTAATATGATGACAATTCAGCGACTGCATTAAACTTAAAACTGTCGTCGTCTCTTGCTATAAACGAAAAAAAAAAAAAAAAAACACAAATTTTTATTTGAATGTTGAAAGCTTACGGAAACTCTAAAACCATCTCGAGGGATTCACTTTCATAAACAGCACCATTTTACCCCTGCTTGCTTAATGTATTAAAACATGTTAAGCACGCATATGCACACACTATTATACAGTTAAAGTGCGGTGCTATGCACGCAACTTCCATATAAAGTCTTTCAACACCTAAATGCAATTTCTATCGCACACAAACATATGAGAGTTTAAAACATAAACTGCAGGTGGATTTTAAAACACTGTAATCAATTTCAGACTCCCTGCATATTACGTTTATAACTACATATATATATATATATATATGTGTGTGTGTGTGTGTGCATATTATTATATATACATGCATCATGAGATTTTCAGTACACCTGCAGTAGCTTGAAAGCTATTGCAAGACAATAAAATAAGTTTTAATTGCTTAACGTTAACAAATACATTTTGTAAACTGAGCATTGCGAGGAAAACGTAAAACATGTAACCGGTAAGGAAGATTTAATGATTTTTAGGCGAATCTTGGACACGCAACATCTGAAATAAATTAAGCTTTGAAATTTTTCCTTTTTCGCCCAACTAACGTCGAATTCAAGTTTTCAACGCATTAAGTATTACATACAACCGCAACCTTCGACCATAGGTATGAAAAGACTAAAGGATACGAACTTTTAAGATTAGATGAATTAGATCAAGAAACCAATCTATATATATAGACATGTAAAGTAGAGATTAGTTATCCACTGATAAATCGAGATTAAAGGCTCAGTAAAGAGCAAAAAAGATGATCTCCATTATAATGTCGAACTCGATGGTGAACGCAATTGATCTAGAGAATTAGATCAAATTCCGAAGCAGAGCAATGATAACACAGAGAATAATTTTGTTCTAGAATTAACTTCCAGTGCTCAGAATAACAACGACAACAATAATACCCCAGACTGTGTCACGGATACGCAAACTTCTTGTGCCACAGTTTCGTTCGACGATACAAACGCATCAAAGACTGAGAAACTGTCCAAATCAGCCGTCCTTGAAACGATCGAGACAAGAACATAGAACCGTAACGGCTGAAACACTGCAACGCCTGCAGTTGTTCGCTATTAACAATTAATTGCTCAATGTGTAGAAAAAAGTCTTTGAATTTATAATAACGGGGGAGGAGAGATGCTGTAATTGAACCGGATAAGAAGAGCACAAATTGTAAGAATGAATTGTGAGTTCAAGGTTCGTACACACTAGTTTGTCCAAAAGTTCTTCACCGATTGCTTTGAAATATTGATATGACATACATTTGATACAAAATATATTCGAAAAGAGAAGATGGAGGATTTGATGGAGTCCGTATATCCCTCATTTTAACGTAAAATACTTACAAGAGGCGATAGAATATGTTGTTCTTTTAGCGAAAGGGGAGCAAGGACGATCTTTATTGTGAGGAGATATGTAGATGTACTTTCGATTTTCTTTTCCTCTTTCTACGCTCTCTATAGACAGATCTACTGCGATGCGTGACTGGGTACAACTGGCGGGAAATAAATAAGAAAAAAAGCATATGAGAGTTCAGATCGAAAAAGAGTCTTCAGGCAATCGCTTTTGTTTACGTTTTTGTACCCTATACTACTACTTGTTATGCAAGAGTTTATTAAATTTGTGCGGATCCTTACAACACCTAAACGGACATGAAAGATGCCCCTCTTTTGTTGTATTCACCAATTCAGAATCAATTTCTAAGGTTGTCTGTCCGTCTGTTCAACTTATTTTCTTTTGCTCCACCTGCAAGTTGTAATCCTTAAAATATTTCAATGAAATTTGGTACACCGACATGTTTTGGTCCAAAGATGAACGCTATTGAAGATGATTCGAATCGGACCACTTTTTCGACCGCTCCCCATATAAAGCCTTATATAAATAGCTGTAGTAAGCGAAATGGTGTAACATAGTTAATGTTGGGCCGCCTTCTACTATGGCTGTTACTACTGAATTTTATTTTTCAACGAAAAAGTTGCACAATTATTTCATAATGAAATTCAATAAAATAGCAAAGATGTTGGAAAAAATTTTTCATTTTTATTTATTTATATTATTCAACATTTTTAATAAGTGATCGATGCGGAAACTAATTTTAAGTTTTTCATAGAAATTGTAAAATTTGACAATTGTCACTACGAGCTGTTCTTGCCTTTAAATCTATTTTTCCTAATGATGATATTTTTAGACTATAAAGTAAAGTCCTAGGACATCAAAAGCGTTATTCAGGAAATTCTGTTGCGATTAAAAGCACTTGCCGCACCGCACTTAAGACTTCAATTGATATAAAAAACAAAACAAGAAAACTTTATTGAAAAATAATAAATAATAAAATTAAAATTTTTTCTTTAGTCATCCACTCGCATGTAATCTTTTGATGGTTTTCGCAGAAGCTTTTATTATCGTCTGAAAAATCATTTGGTTCCCTTCGAATTTCGAAAAACAGAGAATTTCAAGTCTCCGTAAAAACCTTAAAAATCAATATTTTATAAATTATTTTTGCTTTCATATCAAAAATATCATCATTTTTTACATTTAATAACTAACGACTTATGCTAATACCGAATGTGTTGCTATAGGTGAGAGCACGTCCACGTACTGATAAGGGAGAAAGTCTGACCTGTTATGTAATCATTTTAAAAAGTTTTTTACATAAGCTTACAATACTCGGATTATTCATATATATATACGAATGCATTGAGGTATCCATGGTATCCATAAGTGTTACATATCAAGAGGAGTAAAGCTGTCGAAAAATTACGTATACCTGAAGAGAAATGTACAAAAGGTGCATCAACGTTGCGCGTTAGAGTAGTTCAGCGATTGAACTTTCAAACTGATATCTTCCTCAGCAATCAGTTCTCAATCAGTTATTTTAAGCCTCTCCAATAGCACAAAACGGAAGATTTACTTAATGCCAAAAGCACTGTACTTTTATTATGTGAGATCCTTTGCAAAAGGGCTTTTTAAAGGCAAATCATTTTGCAAAAACTTGCTTCATTAGCAAACAAGTTGTTTCCACTTTTTTCTTCTTCTTCTTCCAATTTGCCTTAAAAGTGATTTTTATTAACAAAAATTGCTGAAAACAGTGCACAGTCGATAAATTGTTGGTGTTATGATTAGTAATCTCACTTACCGTTGCCCTATACTCTCCTTAGCCTTCTTCAAAAACCTCGGAGAAAATTATAACGTCCGCATTAGCACAAGTAAACTTGACGTAATCAAAGGCAAATTTGGTTCAAAAAATTTGGACACAGCGCAAGGATTATTGAAGTGGTCACTGTTTCGCGGTGACATGTTGTTGGCCTCGACGGGTTGAAATGTCAAAGAGTAACTGGCAACAAAGCACTATTGCAGTACTACGGTAAAGTCTTCATAACTTTACCTCTCGCCTCTTTCGACTAAGTGTCCCTTAAAAAAAAAAAAAAAAAAAAAAAAAAAATCGCACACAATGCATTTCAAACGCTTCATTCAAACAAAAACAAGAGACAAATCCTTTACGGATGGAAACGAGTTTTTTATGACCACCATTAGCCTGTGTATTGATAGCGCGACAGATTGATTCACATCGTACATTGCGTGTCACTAACATCGTATGGTATAAAAAGCCTTTTAATTTTTTAACAAACCTTTCTTAGTAACTGCGTCCATTTCGACTGATTTTTTAACATGACGTGAAAGTTTTATTAGAGAAGAATTTTGAAACCAAACTTGGGAGATAATATCAATATTTATGCACCAAAAGTGCTTAAGTTTTAAACTCTTGTATAAACGAAATACGTACGCAAGACCTAAGCTAGTAAATAACATTTTTTTTTTTTTTTTTGCATATTTTTTAAAAACAAATGAATTCCTGACAATTTTCAAAAGATAATGCTTTTCCTTTTTTAAAGGATTTCGCTTCCTGATTACATGTAGACAAGCGAACCAAAGCTTTTTGTGAAATTACGCCTGAAAATCGCGCGAGCGCTATGGAATTTCTTTGCAAAATTGATTTAAAAAAAAAAAAATTGCGTCGAGTTAAGACTTTTTTTCAAAAAATCGAAAAAATCCTGCGATTCTAAGATCAAGGCTCCGGTTGTGCGGTAAGATCAAAAGACCTGGTTTAACGACAATGCTGAAAAATCGAATTTCAAATTCGGCCTTTCCGCTATAAGCCTTTGTACATCATTCCTGAACATTTAAGCCTGAAGGCTTTAAAATAAAAGCTTTTAAATTTTGGGTGAACCAATAAAACGATTCTCCTCAACGTTAATGTTTGCGACCAGAAAAAGGTTTTGACGCGCGCACACTGATTTCTATTTCAAAAAACCCACACTTAATAGACTAAAAACCGGACATGCCCATTCGGTTCTATTATCCATCCAACGATCCGGAATAGGTACGTTATATATATATATATATATATATGTAATTTTTTCAACGGTTAACACACATATAAATATTTCACAAATCTAACGTCGTCCTCCTTGCAGTAGATATATAAAAAACTAAAAAAGATGTCGTGAATCAATCTCATTCACTATGAAATCTGCACGTGAGTATGACACGCTTGCATCTACGAATCATTGTTAAACGAAAGCATTCATTTAATGTAAACATTGTTGCTTCGATTTCCTTTTTTTTTTTGAAATCTTTTCTATTAAAATGGTAAATAAATTTATAAAATTGAAGCTTATGGAAGCGTTACTGCACGCACAACCCATCGTTTACAGTGTAAACCAATACTTGAGAAATACATTTGCAATACAATGCAATACAAAAGAGATTGACATGGAAACGTATACAAAAGCAAACGATACGCTCGATAACATTGTTCGAACGAAATTTCGCCTCAAAGATATAGTTAGTAACTAATTTGTGAAACTAGAAGGAACGGCATACTGGCTTGACATATATATGCCAACGAGCCTCTTTCCCAATATAGCTCAACGACGTAACACTAATGAAAAAATTGCATTTTTTTCCAGAATGCAACTCAAGTCCTTTCTCGCCGATTTCTTTTCATAATTACAAGAATATAGGGTAAGGTTTTTACGGCGGATTTCTGAGCTTACGAGAGGGAAATTAATTTGATTTTGATGTGGTTTTCTTAAGCTTATGTCGAAGCAGTTCTCCTAGTTTTCTTCTTTTTTTTGTCAATTTTTCGAAGCGAAACACGCAAGCGACCAGCGCAAGATTTCTAAATGGAGCATACTTTTGATGGAAAATTTCACGGTGGAAACTAATAGTCATTCAAAAAAGGGACCACTTGAACACTTTCTGAAAGAAATTCAGCTGAACATAAACCCTTCATAATGTTGATGGACCGTTGCGACAAGGAGATCCAATACACGAGAATTTCAATAATAACTTGAATTTTTCACTTGCACTCTAATTTTGAGAATTGGTTTATGATGGTACGCAAACAATTTCTGCGTCGACTTGAGAATCGTATCACCGAACCAACCACAATTACGAAAGTAACTTAAATACATGGTCACCAAATTATATTTTCATCAGAAAATGAAACTCAACAATAGGAGCCACTTTTAGCTAAGTAGGTAAAAAAAGTTGTTTTATTTGGTCAGAACAGCCTTCGAGAGTCCTGCTTAGGTTCATAAGCGTGCATTATTTTCTTCTTCCTTCCACGAAAGAAGGCAGCTTTTGATAGCAAGTCAGTTTGTGTTACCCGAACTTCACGGCCCAAACAATAAGAGAGATTGTCGTACATACTACTCAGTTGAGAAAATATCGATGCTTTGAAGAGGTATTCCCTGAAGTGTATTTCTTTGCCATTACAGTTCAAATTTTATGATTTCGAGCATACCAGGACCAGGTGGTGAAATACTTCCCAGAATTTTCAAAGCACGTACCAGACACAGTTCATCATTTTCTATTTTTCAAAGATGAGCAAATCAGACAGGTCCGCCTTTCCACAATTCTTCCAAAGATAAATTCTAGCAAATAAAAAAACAGTGATGTCAACTTCACTTCAATCAAATTATCGTTTCCAAAGTAGTCAAATTTCGTTTATAGTTAATTTTTCTTTCAGTGTATGAGCAGATATTTATGCATGTTGTTGCATTCGAGCTGCATTGTTATTTACCTGTAACATAAACAAGGGCATAAACTGTATTTGTGCACGTGAGGGTAACACGTTCTATAAAGGAAACATAAAGTAAAAATCTCATAAAAAATCACGCGTCACTCCACACGATTCTGGTGAAATTTAATTTAAACGGAACGTTTATATTGTTATATATTGGTTTTCCCAGTCTACACACACACACACACACACAACGCAATATATCACTTAATATATAAATATCGCTACAAACTAAACGAGTCTGATGCGTTTATTCATATTTTCGAAGTCGCATAAGTATAATGAAAATCTTAAGTACAATGATAAGAATTTTCAGTTTACCACCAAAAATAAACTTTGATTAAAACACAAACGCACACACATTATTAATTTTAACATTAGGTTACTATTTAAATCAATCAAAACATAGTATTAAAGCTGCCATGTGTAGCGGATGCAATTACAGCAGGTCTGTAACTCAGGCACATATATGTGGTTGTGAATGCTCTCGCATTGCTTGTACAATAACGCTTCTGCAGATGAATCCAAGTTCACCAATCTGCCATTAAAATTAAATTATAGCAAATGATGTTAACTTAGTTGACAGTCGCTGTAAACCGCAATTACATTCGCGCCTTGGGCGCGTTGAGCAAAACTTTCGTACTTATTAAACTTTCTCTTTAAGCGCGCGCTCAATTAATTCAAATTAACTTGTGTAGACCTTATTGTTGCACCTATCGTGTCCATGCGCAACGTTAGTTATTAAAATATTAATAATGTTTTGAATCTTTGTGCTACGAACTGCTATGCTGCGAACTCTCGAGAGAAAACCCAATAATGCATGGGGCTAATTTACCGCACAAAGCTAGCGCTAGCAGCAACTCTTTCGATAAGCTAAAGCATGCATGGTCATTGAACAGGAAATGTCTAACGTCACGGATCACTGGCAATAACAACAACTACGGAAACAGTAATAATAATAATAACAACCTAAAGCTATATATGATGGCAGTGGATTAGTTAGCTAGTGAACCGGATAGTCAAACAAGTTGTGTTTGCTTTCCTTCCATCAGCCTTTGGCCATTTTCACAGTTTGGCCGATTTAATGTCATATTAGCTGAGAACAATATTTTATGCTACATAACTGTGTAGAATATATCCCTAAAGACAATGACTTCAATTGGCCGCACATATGTGTTGGTTGTGCAGCCACAAATTAGTTCTTTTTTTTAAATTCTTTTTCAGATCCAATTAACTAGCTTCAGTTTCAGTTTTTTATTTGTGTACAAATACACATTCAAAATAATGGAGAAAGTTTATTTAACAAAATTTATCGTTGAAAATTTTTGTTTTTGTTTTTCAGATTATCCTCGCGTAGAAGTAGGCCCACAGAATCCTTTGCGTATTGAACGTGATCATGTAGCCAAATTAGATTGCCGAGTTGATGCTAAGCCAATGGTTTCGAGTGTTCGATGGACTCGCAATGGACAGTACGTAAGCACAACGCCCATTCACACCATATACCGAGTAAATCGTCATCATGCCGGCAAGTACACTTGTACAGCGGATAACGGTTTAGGAAAATCTGGTGAAAAAGACATTCTCCTGGATGTCCTTTATCCACCTATCGTAATAATCGAGACCAAAACCCATGAAGCAGAAGAAGGTGAGACTGTCATTGTACGTTGCAATGTAACATCAAATCCGCCAGCCGTAACGATTGAATGGTTAAAGGAAGGGGCACCCGATTTCCGTTATATGGGAGAATTATTGACTTTAGTTTCTGTGCGGGCAGAACATGCTGGAAACTACATCTGTCGGGCTACGAATCACATGCAGCCATTTGGTTCCAAGCGTGTTGAAGGAGTTGGCAATTCTACTGTTGCTCTTTTAGTAAGGCACCGTCCCGGGCAAGCATACATTACACCGAATAAACCCGTCGTGCACGTAGGCAACGGCGTTACGCTTAGCTGTTCGGCGAGTCCACCAGGTTGGCCTGTGCCCCAGTACCGTTGGTTTCGCGATATGAACAACGACTTGAGCAATACGCAAAAAATTTTAGCTCAAGGTCCCCAATACTCCATACCGAAAGCCCATTTAGGCAGTGAAGGCAAATATCATTGTCATGCCGTGAATGAGCTTGGCATGGGTAAAATGGCCACCATAACTTTAGAAGTGCATCAGCCACCCCAATTTTTGGCCAAGCTACAACAGCACGTGACTAGACGGGTAGGAGATGTTGATTATGTGGTTACATGTAGCGCCAAAGCCAAACCATCCCCTATTATACGATGGATTAAGGATGGAACAGAAATTCTGCCTGGGCGAAAAATGTACGATATACGTACCATACCCACCGAAACGTCCAACGGCATTGTCACTGTGCAAAGCATTTTAAAATTCCGGGGTAAAGGGCGTCCCAATGGTAATCAATTAGTTCCTGCTGATCGAGGCTTATATACTTGTCTATACGAGAACGAGGTAAATTCCGCCAACTCCAGCATGCACTTGCGTATTGAACACGAACCCATCGTTCTTCATCAGTACAATAAGGTTGCTTATGATGTGCGAGAATCGGCCGAAGTTATGTGCAAAGTTCAAGCCTATCCGAAACCGGAATTCCAATGGCAATTCGGTAATAATCCTTCTCCTTTAACAATGTCTTCGGATGGTCATTACGAAATCAGTACACGAGTTGATAACAATGACATCTACACATCAATACTACGAATAAATCATCTCTCTCACTCAGATTATGGTGATTACACCTGTCGAGCTGTCAATCCACTTGACGCAATTCGTACACAAATCCGATTGCAGCCAAAAGGTCCGCCAGAGCGTCCCACCGCACTTAAAGTTTTAGAGACAGCTCACAATTTCGTTATACTGAGCTGGTTACCGGGTTTTAACGGCGGAATGTTAAGCACTAAATTTTTAGCCACTTATCGTCGAGTGACAACACCCCGGGACCAATTACTTTCAGACTGCGCCATGTCAGCGCAAGCATATGCATCATCGAGTAGTGGATTAAGTTCTCCCGAATGGCTAGAGTTTGATTGTTTCCGCGATAATCCATGCAAGGTTTCACCACTCGATCAGCATCAGAGCTATGTTTTCAAGATTTATGCACTCAATGGTAAAGGTAGTTCCGGCTATTCAAATGAAGTTATGGCTACAACCAAGGTCAGCAAAATTCCACCACCGTTACACGTGACATATGATCCCAACTCACATGTTGTTGGTATTAATGTAGCAGCCACTTGCCTGTCGCTTATTGCTATTGTCGAATCGTTGGTAAATCGTGAGTCGTCAATAGCGGCATGGGAAGTTGTTGATACAATCGCCATGCAGGCATCCGGCTCCGAAGCCACACTTAAAGAAACAACAATCAATCACATCGCTCAGAGAACACATTACAGTACATCGGGACGACCGCTAGGTCACGCCGAAGATATTACACTTGCATTGGCTGAAAATAATCAGGGACCGGCAGTACGTGTAAAGTTATGTTTGCGTTCTAATCACGACCACTGCGGTGAATACGCAAATGCTGAAGGTAAGCACAACAAATTCCAAACATATTGCGTTACCATTTACATATACATTTACATGACTCGAAATGCATATGCATATGAAGCATATGCAGCTACATGTCAGTGCCGACTTGGGCTATGTATGACAAGCACACAACTACTGGGATTATTGATAATTACTGCACACAAAACTGAAACTGTTTCATATGTCCGGCTGTCTTATCTTTCCTTATTATTCAACCAATTCTCCGCAGATTTAAAACATGTCCTCGTAAATGACGATCACACACAGTGTAATTTTCAAATTTCTGGTCTCGCCAAGCTCATAAACCATTAGTATGTCATGTAATCTCGATGTTTTGCAATAACGTCCAATTTTACGGCAGTCAACCATGCACACACATACGTATATATATATATTTTGTATTTTGCTTTCAGTTGGTAAATCGTATCTTATGGAAACGTCAAGTTTTACAACATCTGTCGTCGTTGCGATTGTTATAGCATCTATAGCTTTTCTGCTATTCACCGGTTTCTCGATAGTATTGTGTCGATGTCGGCGTTCGAATGCTGCAAAAAATTCCAATGCAGCCAATGTTAAAGAATATGACCTAGATTCGGGTCGCCCATCAATAGTGGCCCAAACAACTGCCAACCAACCACCGCCTCCCTACTATCCAACCGGCAGTATTGACAGTAAAAGTCTCGAAGCACATGCCATGGAATTGACGCTCACTGCCGTCCAGGATGCAGAAGATCTACTCCATCATCATCATCACCATCACCAGCACTCTTACCAGCAACAAGAACAGCAAATGCAATCATCATCACTGCCTTCCAAATCAACAGCGAGCTCGCTGTATGGCGCACAAAATGGTTACGGCTGTCATATGACAAATGCAATCGGTACGGAAGGAGAAAGCTATCAAGTAGTGCCATCCTCTGCTCATCATGCATTGTCCGGCGGTACAGAGTGTAAGTATAAGCAATCGTCTCCCATATACACATCACAGCATCAAGCAACAAATTCTCGTTGGTTAATTACACTACAATCAAACTGCACATCCACTTTAAATGAACAAAATTCATTCGAAATGCATACGTACAAGTACGACGAAAGTAAGGACGCTGATAAAATCATAAAACCATTCGCTCTAATTTAACATACGTAGCACATACGGCACATGTACGTCATACTTTCGTTCACTGGACGCATATATTTGTGTGAACGAAATACATTTAACTAATAGAACAAAGACCGAGTAGACAAAGGATAAAAGTAGAATCATGTTTATAGCAAAAAAATAATAATAATAATAATAATAATAATAATAATAACAATAAAGATAGAAATTCGTGACAGTATTAACTGTTAAAACGTTCGGGATAAGAAGTCCTTAAAAAGTTGCAGTCACAGCATAAAATATCAAAAAAACATAAATTTTAAAGAAATTTAGAATAATATTTTTACTATATATTGATCAATCAATCATATGGGTTCGTTGGCAATAAAAAGTACTGCCGTCTAAGTATACGCAATTTTAATAGATTCAGAATACTTTTCAATTGATTTAAAGATAAGCATCCGTTTGCAAGTCTTGTGTCTGTCCGCGTAATCTTGGGTGCAAATTATAGATCCCAACTTTGTCAGCTGATGGATTTGTTGCAAATGGCCGGTTAATATATTTTCACCAACCATTTGTGATAAGCACTGCAAATACTTAGTTTCCGAACTTTCTATTTCTAATTAATTGTCCCGCAAAGGCAAACATTTTAATATGAAACTCTAAACCAAGGATCTATTATAATTTTGAAAGGAGTCTTTGTGGATGTTTTAGAACCATTTCAAATTCAATTCTATGAAATGGATTTCTAGCATATACGCTTTCTATGGCGATTTTTGCCGTTGTGAAAATGCCCACTAGCAAGCAATTTATAGGCAAAAATATCACTTTAGATCTTGGTCTTAGCTTTAGTTTTATCAAAGCAGATAACTCTAGGTACTCGCTAATCGCATTTGCTAAATAACAAAATTAGTCCAATCGACTATTTTTTTGCTAACTAACTTGCCAAATATATGTATAGGGAATTACACCAAATTTGGAAGGAAGGCCTTTAACCAATGCTTAGCTCAAGTTATGACCGAAATGTACAAGAAACCTAAATATTGTTCTGCCTTATATTCCAATTTAATTTTATAGTATGGGTGTGGTCACAGAGAAAGTAAGTAACTATCACTTTACTTCTCATGACTGCCCTTGAAGAAAATGAAATAGCTTGGGATTACGAATCAAAATTTATAAAAGACTAAAGTCAAACTTGGATTGGTCGGTCTATAAGGACGCCTACAAGTGACGAACCAACCATAGGTCTTTCTTTCCTTTTTCTTCTTTCTATCTCAATCCCCAAAATTTTCTCAAAATTTGCTCAAAAATTAAAACAGGGCTTACACCTTTTCTTTAAAAAGCCGAAAAAGCAAATCGATTGCGAAGAGACGGCCAAGCTTACCGAAAGCAAATACATAAGAAAACATAGAGATGGTGTGCAAATAAAGATTTTTAAATTGCTGCAATCACTTAGGGAATACTGCCAAATTACGATATCATATATCGTAATTTAGATATCGTGTGACTTAGCGTAGAGAAACGAATTAAAGAAATAAGGATTTTTAAATTGCTGCAATCACTTAGGGAATACTGCCAAATTACGATATCATATATCGTAATTTAGATA